>CM076571.1:861042800-861278799 GCA_034641835.2 Pinus albicaulis
TGTTATATTCACCTTCTCTGTTACGTGCACGTTTTTCCTAATCTCTTCACTTATCCTGGACTCTACTGCACTGTTGAGTGTGTTGATGGCTGGATGCACAAAAAAAACCACAAATTCCTTACATGTATGGTTATTTTGTTCCTTAAATAGTTGGGTGGTCTAGAAGATGATAGATTGAGGCTCAGCATATTCATTTACCTTGGCCATCTGAAATTGAAACCTGTTGGACTGGAAATACACAAACATATACACTAACACAGAGGTGTATTTGAAAAACTCCTTTGTGTGAAACCTTAAAACTGTTCATGTATGGCATCTACTAGGAACTGGGCATAATTAAACATGATGGTGGGCTTAGCTTCTGAGGAGAGAATGGAAAAAATTCCTATCACAGCTTCATCGACCCACTGATCAGAGTGATATCCTAATAAATAAGATAGGACAATGACAATCTACTTGGTTCTTTCAGGAAAAGTAGATGTAGGGTAGGGTGGGTTTTTGATAGGCATTGGTGCATCATTTTCCATGAAAAGTTGTAGAGTTTTGGCTCTGGTGGAAAAATAAATTATCTGATAAATTTCCCTAAGGGATTCATAAGATAAGGGGACTGATTTTTTAGGTGTGGGGAGCTACATCATTTGCTGAATGGACTAGGTATTAATGGTGAACAATATTTCTCCTGTTGAGGTGACTATGGTCCTCTAATTTCTGTCATAGCTTGCATGGAATTTTCTGATGAATTCAGTGTAACTGTAGGTCTTGGGAAAAATGTACAGAGGCAACTGGGTCTCCCATAGGCTGATATCATCAGATTCATCGAGAAATTTGTCCTCGAGGAAACAATAGACATTGAAAAAGTCGAAGTCTGACTCTGTCTCGTGAATTTTGTAATCTCAGTATGCTAAGGCTATATGATCAAATCCAATTGTGGGTAGACCATGGGGTTGAAAGGTTCCTGGTCCTTCTTAGGAGGCATAATTAATATTCTATAACTTATCTTCAATCTGCAATGGAGAATGGGATATAAGAAAAAGGAGCAAAGAGGGTGTAATATTCCTTTTTCAGGAACTTGCTACAACAATGAGAATATCTCAAGACATTCTAAAGTTGGAGCTCCAGCAATATTCCTTTTTCATAAATATCATAGTCTATTCCAGAGATTGACTATAGGAGAATTTACTAGATATTTCACCTTTGAACAAAGGATGAGATCCAGAGGCTACTGGCCCTCTACAGACTCTGTCTATAGAATTTGTAGCATTCCTCCTACACGAATTTCCCAAAGAATAGGGCTGCAACAATGTATGAACATACAATGGGTTCACTACGTTATTTTCATGAGCCTACACATATGAAGATACAATCAGCCAATAAATGTGTATTTCAGCAGCAAAGAGTACAATCCTTGAGGATTCAATCTCTCAAGTTAGACAATGAAGGCCTTAATGAATCTTGTACATGAAAATGAAAGCACACTGCTACATGAAGAAAACCATGGCTAAAACTATGCAGTCATATGGAGAGACTGCATCATATAAAGTGGAAATATAATGATATGACACTAATATCTCAAGAAATGAGGGGGATCAAGCTCTCAACCCCTGAAAAGACAAGTACAACAATCCTTAGAAGGATTGGCTACAATACATGTACAAAATGGAAAAATAAAATAATGCCGAAGTTGTTTGGCAGCATCAACTCATAAAAAAAAAAGGAGGAAATGGCTGAATGAGATCCTCAATCTGAAATGGCCTCCTCCAATGGGAAATATGAATTGAAAGACTGATTCTTTCACCTAAGGTCTCACCCTCCAAATGTCTGCTAATCCCTCACAACAAATGCTCTCCAAGAATAACGTTGTCTAAGAGAGGGATTGCGCTGCATATGATGGCAAGTGGTTGTCCTGATGCCAAAGATGATGGAATAAGCTCATGAACCTCCTTTTATGATCTCCCAAAGAGATGGAAGCTCCCTCCTTTGAAAAACTAGCCAAGGATGGTGTTGTGGAAAACCTCCCCAGCAACACCCAGCAACACAGTTGCACAATCTCTAGCTGAAACTGCGTTGATGATGAAGGATAATGCTTGAAATCAATTTCTGAATATGGGGAAATAGAGTGCAATCCTCCAAGAGCTACTCAAGAAGGAGAGGAAATCCTAAACAGGAATTCCCTCGGCAATTCTTGCTAACCAACAAGATGTTGCTGCAAGTCCTCCGGACCAAAGATGAATAATACTCAAGATGATTTTCAATGGTAGCCTTGCCCTCCTTTTAAAAAATGTGATCTCCCTCTCAATGTACCCCACTCATTAGGGTTTCCTTCCTCTAGAAGCTTCCCTCCTTATCCCACTGCACTGGCCCACAATGTGCTCTCCACCTCATGCTACTGCGTAGTTTGACTTGGTCAACTTCACCTAGCCTTCTAGAAAAAACCCCCTTTCACACATGGACGTGTGAAATCAAGCTCCAAAAATGATCCTCCCTCATGCCAAGAGGATTTTTATTCTCTATTCAAGGAAGAAATGGGTCTCCTACCCATTTTATTTATCTCCTATGTTAAAATGGAAAAATTAATGTTCCAATTTTCTCCATGAAAAATTGGGAACATTACAGAGGGGAAAAAATTGTTATTGGGGAAGGGAGAGAAAAGAAGGGACCATGATTAGAATTATTTGACAGTGAAACTATGACCCGGTTGGCTAAGAGCTATTGATACCTTTGGTGGATACAGGTTCCCTTGCAATAATTCTTTTAACCTGTGATCTTTCCTGTAATTCTCGGCAAATTTGATCTCTACAACTTTTAATCAAAATAAACACAGTAAAAATCTATAGCAGGTATGAATTTGGTTTTTAACTCGTGATTGGTGAGATGTTGGGGTGGCATGGGTCCATTGGACAACGACCTGACCATTCATGGTGCAACAAAAATCTTGGTGGGAGTGAATGCGATTGGACGGGTGGACAGGTCAGCGAGGACGTGGCATTGCGGGAGTAGGAAACAGATAAACTAACGGTCGGTGGGGGAATGGTTTTGTGTGGAGGCGGAAACCATTTTCTGAGGGGGGTAGAGGCAGTAAGTTTTATTGGCAAGGGGGGGGTGTGAACAGCCCTGGGGCATGACACGTAACGGGTTGGGTAGTATTGGGTACCACCCATTTTGGACCCCCCCCCCAGTTTTTAACGTTTAAAGGGTGAGGGGGGGGGGGGGGGGTGCAGAATTAGATGTGGTTCATTAGATGTGTGGAGGTTTCACGGAGATGAGGGGAGCTGCGGGGTGTTTTAACGTAGGTGGGGACAGGTGACGTGGGGTATGACGGGACAACGATGGGATACTAGGGTTAGGGTATGAGAGTCGAGGGGTAAAGTGAGACTTAGGATAAGAAAAATATAAATGAGGCGTGGCATAGGTGGACATGAATGCGGTCGGGACTTAGGATTAAAATTATAGCATAAAGTTCCCAAAACTTTATAGAATCAGCCCCTTTTCAGGCCTTTAGAGCACAATGCTTCCTTTCATTTTTATTTTTATTCTTCCTTTAATTTTGATTTTACTTATGTTATCATAGGAAAACAATTAAGCACTTTTTAGGCTGCTTATTTATAGGGTTGAACTTTACATTTTTCCCTTTATGACAAATCTACCTACCCAAACTACAACTCTAGCCATTTTTCTTCTTTTTTAGGGTGCATTTAGACTTGCGGACCCTAAAATCATTTTTCTTTTGAATTTATAACCTATCACCTATCCCTTATTTCTCCTATTGGTTAAGATTAGGCTGTTGAACCAGTATCATTTTCTACCTATCTACTGATAAGCCAAGATTAAATGGTTTGGCAAATCTTCATTTTCTAACCTATCAGCAAAAAATAAAAAATTGTACAACCATGCTTAAGCTGTATGATTGCACAAACTTTTCTAAATAGTAGTGGAATTTTGATTTGCAACACTTTCAGAGATATTCATTTTTTGTGGGGCTTTATTTTTTCCTTTTTTTTAACATCCTCTTTTCTTATTCTTTTTTCTTGTTTCTTTTTTATCTTCTTTAGAAATGCTTTTGAATATTGAAATATACGTATAATATGAAAATTTTCAAGTAAGAAATACATAGTCACCTTGTGATAATGTAAATTACGGGACTCTAACAGCTGAAATATCATAGGAAGCTTGTCGACCTTAGTCTTAGCTATGCCATGGGTCAACCCCTCCATGTGATACTCAACCTTTGCAAGGGTATTGACCACATTGAGATCCTATAGTACCTCTCATCCTACTGCAAGAACCTATACTGCTAATAGTGCCTTATGTGGGTCTCATGCATGATGAAGATAAGAAGAACCCATAGGTTGAATGAGTCCAATATCTTCATTTGAAAATATAAATAGTTTAGTGTTGGATACATCAAAAATCACAATTTGTTTTTGTAAAACTTAAATATTGAAAAATGGTCAAAATGTTTCTTGTTTTACCTATGGATCCCCATCGCTCACCAATAGGAAGCATGATCTCTAGGTCTCTATAGAAATCCATCCCTACATATGGATAGTATTCTATCATAATAAAATGCATTCCCAACCATCTGAAGAATACTGGTGTGAAGCTCGTCAATGAAAAACCTACATGTTTGGAAATGAGATCCACCCACATCCTCATATTAACATTCAACTTTCAAGATGATTGCCCACACATAGATTTGGCCCTTCAGGAAGTCAAGAAGAATATTTTTGAGAATGTCACCTCACTGACATGGCAACAACCTGATTAGGCTGCACAAATAAACTATGCACTGGAATGATATAACATTATTGCAGATGGGGAAGAATAATATCCTGGCAACATTGATATAGCAGAGTAAGAAGGATACCACAAAGTCATTGGACCAAAGATAGAGATACCAAACATAACGAATCCATTGAAGACTAAGAAGGTAGACATAGGATCAGAGGAGGATCTCAATTTTGCAACTATAGGAGATTACTAGGATGAAGAAACAGTCAGTAAATTTACAGAGTTAAAGTGTTTCCCACCAATTTTTCAGAGATGAAGGGTATAATAGGAGATCTAAGATTCATGAAGATTCCTCTAAAGCTTGATGCGAAGTTAGATAAACAAATACCTTACAGACTAGACCCGAAGTATAAGGAGAAAGTGAAATTAGAGCTTGATAAGATGATAGCAGCAGGAAGTATTGAACCTGTCGAAGAATTAGAATGGGTGAGTCCTATGGTGGTGCAAGAAAATAAGACTAAGGAGAAATTAGGATTTGTGTTGATCTGAAAAAGTTGAATGATGCATGTTTACATGATCCATTCCCCACCCCTTTCATAGATGAAGTATTGGATAATGTAAGAGGGTAGGAAGTTTACTAATTTAAAGATAGAGAGTCTCAGGTTATCATCAGATTAGGATTGCACTTGAAGATTGACATAAGACCACATTTTCTATAGAATGGGGTTCATATCAATACAAAGTAATGCCTTTTGGATTGAAAAATTCCCTTGTTATATTTTCTAGGATGGTTATCACATCTTTTAAGGAGTACATCCACAAATATTTGGAGGTATACTTTGATGATTGGAAAGTATTTGGATTGCTGAGAAAACATGTTGGAAGTTTGAGACTTATGCTCGACACATGTAGACAATATCAAATCTCTTTGAACTTAAAGAAGTGCATATTTTGTGCACCCTTCGGCATATTGTTGGTACATATTGTCTGTAAGCAAGGCCTAATGGTGGACCATGCGAATATTACTATCATTGTGAACATGCCTCCACTTGAGACAATAAGACAAATTCACACTATGTTGGGGCACACTGGGTATTACCAGAATTTCATCAAGGGGTATTCGCAGATCATTGCGCCCATGGAGAAATTGTTGAAGAAGGACATAAATTTTCAATGGAATGAAGAATGTTAGAATAGCCTCGACATATTGAAAGAAAATATGGTAGTTGAACCTACACTAGTGTTCCCTAATTAGAATAAGGAGTTTGATGTCCATGTGGATGCCTCATGTATAACTTTAGGAGTGGTATTGGCACAACCCGATGAAGGAGAGAGTGATCATCCTATAACTTTTGCAAGTAGGAAGTTATCTAAAGAAGAAAACAATTACACCACTACAGAAAGGGAAGGACTAGCCATGGTGTATGCCTTGCCAAATTTTAGACATTATTTGTTGGGGTCACATTTTAAGATGTTTACAAATCATTATGTACTGAAGTATTTGGTTATTATTCCTGTCTTAAGAGGAAATATTTGCAGATGTTTGTTTTTATTCCAGGAGTATGAATTTGAGATCATTGTTAAACCACGGAGACTAAATTCAGGACTTTTCCATTTGTCAAGACTAGAAACATGGGAAGAACCAACTAGTATAAACGATAATATCCTTGATGCATAGTTATTTGCAATAAGAGTGGCATTTGATCACTTCGCAAATATCATTCAGTTTTTTACCACAGGAATGGCTCCTTTAGAATATACTATGCATCAAAAGAAAGAATTGGTGGTTAAGGCAGCTCACTATTAAATAATAGCAGGGAACTTATCTAATATGGGACTAGATGAGATACTGGGAAGGTATGTTCTTGAACATGAAGACAGATGATTCTAATAGAAGCTCATGGATGTGCAACTGGGGGACACTAAGCTAGAAAATATATTGCACGGAAGAATTTGAGAGCAATATTGTGGTGGCATACACTACAAAAGGATGTAAAGGAATATTGTAGAGAATGTGATGTGTGTCAAAGAACAGGGAAGCCTTCCAGAAGAGATGAGATTCCACTAGTACCACAAGTTACATTACAAGCTTTTGATAAGTGGGCCATCGATTTTTTTGGACTAATCAACCCACCTGGAAAAAGGACTGGTACGAGGTACATAATCACAACGACTAATTACTTAACAAGATGGGCCGAAGCACAATCAGTAAAGAACTGCAGCACAACAACTACAACAAAGTTCATTTTTGAGTACCTATTGTCTATATTTGGATGTCCAAATATTTTGACGAGTGACCAAGGTTTACATTTATTGAATAAGACTATTGAAGCATTGCCTAGGGAGTTACAAGTATATCATCGAAAGAGTACCCCCTATCACTCTCAGGCCAATGGAACAATGGAAGAATTTAATAAGATTTTGGAGGATGCACTTACTAAGGTATGCAATGTGAACATATATGATTGGGACCTTAGAATTCCAGCAGTACTATGGGCTTATATGACCACATGTAAGAATATGACAAGTCATACACCTTCCAAGTTGGTTTATCGGCAATAAGTTGTGATGCCTATGGAGTACATTTTGCCTAGCTTGAGGATTGAAGCTTTTATAGATATAGAAAACCTTGAGATAATGGAGGAAGGAATGTCATAGTTGCTTTCTTTGGAGGAAGATAGATTTATAACAGGATTCCATCAGTAGGTGCAAAAAGAAAGAGAAAAATCTCGGCATGACAGACATATTAAGCATAAGAAGTTCTAGGTAGGATACCTTGTTCTACTCTATGATAGTAAGTTTGTGAAGTTTCTAGGAAAATTCAAGATGCATTTGTTGGGCCCATAGATTATCAAGCATATAATTGATAGAGGCACAATAATTAGAAGAAATTTTAACCTAAAATTGGCCTCCTAAGGAAAAATAATAAAATAATATGAAAATAATAAAATAATAGCTATGAATTTTGGAGGGAAAAAAGAAATCTAATTTTTTTTCATTGTATTTTTTCCTTATTTCCTTATAGGTTTACACAAATTTTAAGTGTATACACTCATTGGATGTGGAATTAAATTCCACATCCAAAAAGTACCCATTATGCATACTTTTGAGAAGACCTAGATTGATAAAAATTGAAGATACATTAAAAAATGTGTTTGAACACATTTTTTAATGTGTTGGTCTCTCGTGTTTTGATAGTTTGGAAAATCAAAAGACAAGGCAAAATCAAACCAATATTTAGAGTTCTAGGATCTATTCCTCCTATACTCAAAGAGGGATCTCTCAAATTATTTGTTTTTGCAAAGGTTTATCTTGTGTGCTTTGGATATTGGTTTTAGAATAGTTATTAAGTGCAAGTGTTTGTTTGTTTGTTTGGTTGAATTGATACAACAGAATATGAAAGGTCTAGGAAAGGCAGGTAGAAAGAAAGAGTATCAGTTTCATTGGGCAATGGAGTCAAAAAGAGGTTATAACAAACTTATCAATGGATATGGGATATCAAAGGGAAAATCTAACTCAGCCATAGGATCCTTTAATTTATGAAATGAGATGGACATCAATGATTTGGAAAGAGAAATTGAATTCTCAACAAAGGGAAATTGAAAACATAACTTGAACAATAAAGAGATATTTGATAGACAGGGCTAGCCATGAATTCTACAATCCACACTTTAAGCAAATAATGACTTCAAAACAACTTTTAAAATGAAATCTAAGATTTGGGGAACACCCTATTTCCTCAAATATTTTATTTCAAATGACTTATAAAACATAAAAGATTCACTGATAATTGCATTCATAGAAGAGGGAACACCTAACACATCTATGATTACAACTATAAAGACCTTTAAGACAACTGTTCAAGTAAGGACAAAGGGCATGATCAGAACATACCTCCTTAGCTCACTATAAACAAAGATACTTCAAAGGGAGACTTCAATAATAACCTTTAAGTGGCAGCAGACAAGCAGGGAGAACCATAAATCATGTTGAAACCAACTATTTTAACTATTAGAGAAATAAGCAAGCATGAGCACTAAAGAGAGAGATTAAAGAATCTAAAATACCTTAGTAGAAGAAAACAGAAAACAGTGAAGGATAAACAGGTCTAAGGTGCTTCCAGGAGTCATTTCTTAGCCTAAAACATTCATCCTACTGTAGTAAGAAATTATGGAACAAAATGAAAACAGGAGAAAACATTAAACAGTTCAAAATACTTCACCAACAGCCAAGCTCATGGATCCAATGATAGAGCCTTCTGAAGAACAAGCATGCAACAACATCATCAGGACTTCCAAAACTTCAATTTCTTCTTCAACTTCAACAGACTATGTATTATTTCAGAGAGTTTCAGTATTACAACTAGTGATCAACCAACCTGTATCTCATCTTCTTCAAAATTATTTATAGAAGAAATTAGGTGGTGGAGGAGCTTCAGGTTTAAAATGCAATAAATTCTATACTAAATGCAGCTCCAAACCTCGAAAACCATGCAAGGCCTAAGGCAAGAGAGCATTGAATTATGATTATGTTTATTTACTCTGTTTTTGTCTTTTTTTTAAACTCAAAGGGAAAAAGATTGACTTCGAGGCCTATTTCTTATCTTTGTAATAACTCTGCTGACAATTTGAGAATTTGTTCTTTCTTTGGTAATAACTTTTCAGCTGTCTTTAGATAAATATCTTATGTTCTGGCAATAAATAGGCCTTCTTTGATTGCTTTGAGGCTAAAGGTGTCTTTTGGAAGCTGTAGAGGATTCAATTAGCCTTTGATGTGGCAGTGGAGGCTTCTCGGACTGATAGATATTATTTTTTTAACCTAAAACACCTTTAATTTACTTGAGTTCTGTGTTTTAGGCTTAATGAAGCCTAATTTCTGTCTTCTAGTCTTCAAACTGTCTTCAATTGTGGATCAGGTCTTTGATTAATCGAATTAATGCCTTAATCCTTCCAAAATTGTTTTAACAGTCTTCAAATAGGTTTTTTGCTTTTGATTTTATCGCTGGATACTGATACTCTTCAGCTGCGGCATTTGCTATGTTTCCATTGTGGTTGCGGGCATGCAGAGGTTGTATAAAGGCATTAGTGATCATGAGGCACTGATAAAATATAATTTGGAACCATGCGGAATGATTTCCTTTGTAAAATAAAGGGCTGAGGGATCATCATCCCCGGCCTTTGATTTCTTTTTAAACAACTGAGAAACCTTTAAAACTTACAAAAACATAGAAAAGTTATAAAAATCCTGCGGGGAAAAGGTTTAAACTGCTCGGAGGTTTAGGTTTGAGTGTGGCCATTGGATGAACAAAACCAACGGTCAAGATTGCTTGTTGGGGTCAAAAGGGGAGGTGGTTGGATAAATGGTGGTTGGATTAAGTCCGGGCCGTAGATGCATATTGATCAACAGTTGAGATTGATCGAGTTTATATAATGCGGAGGGGAAAATTTATAATGAAATGGAAGAAAATGCGAGGAAAATGGTAGAAAAACTTTGGTGGAGTTAACAAAGGTTTAAACAAAAATTTAGGGTTTCAGAAAGATTCTGCGCCGTCGAATTGATTTGGCCAATAGAGATCAACGACAGAGAATGATTTAAGAAGTCCCTTGGAGGATGGGTGGAGGGCAATGAACTAAACGACGAGATTAAACGTGAGCCGTTAGATCTCAGAGATCAACGGCGGAGATCTATTATGAGAAAATGTAACGAGAATGGGGAATGGTGGTTTCGGCTGAAGAAACTACCAGTTTCGCGCGATGAAAAGAGAGAAAGGTGGTATTTCCTTTTTGAACGCGATATTTGTTTCTGGCTGACACTTGGCCTTTTAAAACTGCCCATATCGCGTAAATTTAAAACATTAACCATCGGACATGAAATCACACGATATGGGTCCCTGGCCATTGGATGAAGGGTGGGCAGATCCAACAGTGGAGTTTGGAGCGCGATAAGACAAGATGCGCGGGCGGAAGAAGGTGGGACAGGGTCATGGAAGTTTTAATATGGACTGTCAGATCAGGGAAATGGACGGCGGAGATTTGATCTGGGGAAAGGTAGGACCCAAAGGAGTTGGGCCTATTGGGTTAAATATGGACCGTTGGATGAAACAAATCAATGGCTCAGATTTAATCTTGGGGTTAATGGAATAAAATATGAGGCGAGGGTTGGGCGGAGATCGGGAGCAACGTGGGTCGTTGATCTGCAAAGATCAACGGTGGATCTTCGCTAAAGAGGTTATACTGTCGGGATTTGAGAAATAAAAGAAGGAAGTGAGGATTGATCTGGACTGTCGAATGAGTGAAATGAACGGCCCAGATCCAATCAGGGGTTCGCCAATCGGCGGGGGAGAGAGGAAATGTGCATAGAAAAATTATGATGCGATTATATGTGGACCGTCAGCTCTTTGGAGAGATTGACGGTTAGGAATGAATCTGAGGGACAAAAGCGGAAGAAAAAGGGCTTTGGAATAGAGAAATGTGGACCGTCAGATCTAGGTATGGAAGAAAAAATTGACGGTTGGGAAACCATCAAAAGGTCGCCAATCGGAGGAGCGAAAAGGGAAACATCATAAAAGTTTTTCGATGTGATGAAATATGAATCGTTAGATTTGGGAATAGATCAACAGTCAATATTCAATCATAGGGGTAAAGGAGATAGGTGACGAGGCGAGATGCGATTAGTGCTGACCGTCGGATCTTGTAAAGATCGACGACTGAGATTGCAGCACGGCCAATAGAACAAAAGGCCATCGCATCAGAACTTTTCCTTTTAACAAAGAAATGTGCCCACCATAAAATCTCCGATTGCGATAAGCGCCCGAGGCTTAAGTGCTTGGTCCTGGGCACGGGTCACATGGTGGGGAAGTGGTTTAGGGGCTTAGCCAAAGCGGCCTTAGGCCTATTATAAGGAAAAGTGGGTTTTTTATGATTTTTTAAGGATTTCCAAAGGATTTTGGGGGTCCCGATAAGGTTTAAAAAGGAGTTTTAAACCTAATTAAAGGGGATTTATGAAGGAAATGAGGGAAATGAGGGAAATAGAGGAATTTTTTGAAGAAAAAGGGGATAAAAATGGAGGTTAATTATGAATGAAAGGAGGAGAAAAATGAAGGGAAAAGTGGTTTTTTCAGCAGTCTTTCTCTTCAGGCAAACAGTAGAATTTTCAGTTTTAAAAGGGAAACAGCAGTGAAGATTAACTGAAGTATTAGCTATCTTCATAAAAAATTCAAGGATGATAGGTTCTCAAAGGGGAATTATCTCATGGAGTTTTGAAGAACAAAATTAGCCACCTCTTGGTATAACAAAATTTATAGGTGGCTAACAGTGGCTCCACTTGGGGAAGATCGTTGGTTATTTTAGGTGTTTAGAACCTCAGCTGCAAATCTCTGGCTTTCATTAAATTAGTGTCTTAATCCATTGGGCAGCATCCTTTCTTTTTGATGATCTCTGCAGCAATTTAGAACAATGGAATTCTATCAAAACAACAAGTCTACCTACCCATTCCTAATAATCCTAACATTTTTTCTTCTTTTCAGAGTGCATTTAGACTAGCAACTCTCTTCAACAACATTTTATTCTTTTGGAAAACAAGAAACTAATCTAAGTCTAACCTTATTTCTCCATGAATCCAAATTAAGCAGTTGAATTCATAAATTCTCTCCCTAACTACTGTCTATCAGGATTAGACTGTCTGACAGACTTTCATTCTCTAAATTCAAAAATAGAAATTTAAAAGCAAACAAGACAGGATTGAACAGTCTAACTTGTAGCTGATCTATGGCATAAAAACAAGCTACACATAGATTTTTATTTTGCAGAAAATTTAAAAAAAAATGTGAAGGCTTAAGATCTGAAAAATTAAAACTTCCTTCACCAACTCTTCAGCTCTGATTTTGAATTTATTTGAGCTGTCTTTTCTCTCATATTGGTTCAAGTTTTGAGCTTGTTTGAACCAGTTTTATTTCACTATCAAAGGTTTAGGTTTTGAGCATGTTTAAACCTTCTTTATTCTAACCTAATCTATCTTACTGATAAGCCAAGATTATGTTGTTTGGCTGATCTATTCACTAACCTATCAGAAGAAAATTTAAAACTAATTAGTCATGATTAGGCTGTATGACTAACTAGGAGTGTGTTTTTTAGGAGTGGCATTTGAGCTTGCACACTTTCAGATTTTGTTTCTCTTTTTGGTATGGGGATGTACCTTTCTTTTTTTACAATCTACCCTCTTTTCTTTTTTCTATTATTTTTGTATTTTTATTTTTCTAACTTTGAATGCAATGTTCAGACTATGATATTTACAATGAAAAATAAAATGCTTTGAAACTCATGAATCTTGGCAGAAGTAATGCTTTTAGCATCCTTCCATTGATAGGAACTCCATACAGATCTTCCCCATTCAATTCTTTCAAGAAAAATGCATTGTGACCCCTCTCAGCATGAATAATATAGGGCCCTTTCCACAAGTTCTCAAACTTGCCATGTTTTCCCTTCTCTTCCCTCCTTGAATCCCATTTAAGAACAGCATTTCCAACTTGGAAATTGTTTGCCTTAGTCCTCTTATCAAATAGCTTATTTATATTTTCTTGGACTAACTGTGTTCTTTCATAGACTTCTTCTCTGGTATGCTGTAAATGGATTGTTTGGTTGATTCTCCTTTGCATATCATTCTCTTCAATCTACACTTCTTGAAGGAGTTTCATGACTGGAACTCCTAATGAAGTGGGAAAGACTGCATCCATGCCATAAACCAGCTGATAGGGGGACATATTTATTGTTTTTTTGTAGTTAATCTATCAGCCCATAAGGCATGAACCAGCTTGTTGTGCCATGATTTCTGATTATGCTCCAACATCTTTTTGATGATATTGATGAGGCTCTTGTTGGAAGATTTAGCTAATCCATTTCCTTGGGGATAGTAGGTAGTAGAATGGCCCAAGGTAATGTGGTATTTGTAATAGAAATCAACCATTTTCTTAGATTTAAAAGCAGCAGCATTATCTGTTATGATGTTTCTGGGACAACCAAATCTGGATAGGATATTTGTTTCAAGGAACTTGATAATGATAGAGTCAATAGCATTTCTAGAGGGTATAGCTTCTATCCACTTGGTAAAGAAGTCAGTGGCAATGAGGATCCACTTATGTTGGGTTGAGGAAGATTGGTGAATTTCCCCAATGAAGTCTAAGCCCCATTGTTGAAAAGGTGCCTCAACCCTGATAGGATGTAATGGTAAGAGAAGGAGTTTTCTTTTTCCATCAAAATTTTGAAACTTATGGGAAGACATGACCAACTTTTGAGTGTCTAGGAAAAGGGTAGGCCAATAGTGACCAGATCTAAGAATTTTTTTTGTTGTGGCCTTCCAGTAGAGGTGTCCTCCACATTCTCCTTCATGCAATTCATGCATGATTTTTCCTGCATCATCTTCAAGTAAACATTTAAGCAAATTTCCAATAGCATTTTTCCAATATAATACCCCATCTAGGATGCAATAACTCAAATCTTTTTGTTTCAAAAATCTAGATTTAGTTTTAGACAAAGAAGGAGGGGCATTCAAATATAAAAGCACATAAATAATGTCAGCATACCAAGGAGAATTCATAAATTTTTCTTCAATGAAAGGAGCAGTAGATTCTTCTATTTCTTCCAACACATCTACCATATTCATGTCTAGTGCTTGGAAGTTAGACTCAGCCATAAGTTTTGCTAATCCTTGCCCTTTAACTAGTTTGGTGGGCCTGATTTCTAAGTCATATTCAAGAATAGTTGCAATCCATTTTCTCCTTTTACCATCAGGGTCTTGACTTAGAATGTCCTTGACAATAGTATGTGGAACAAAAGAAATTATGTGAGAGTGTAAAATATAGACTCTAAAGTCCTTTAATGCTTTAACTAATGCTAAGGCTTTCTACTTCATGATGTTATATTTGAGAGAAGCATCTCTTAAGGCCCTACTAAAGAAGGATATTGGTTGTTCTTGCCCCAAGTCATTCTTTTCAAGTAAAACTGCAGCTATTGTATGCTCATATGCAAAAGAAAATATATAAAAGTCTTTAGTGAAATCCAGACTAATCAAGACTGGTGTTTGAGTAAGAGCTTGTTTGACCAGTTTGAATGATTGTTTAGCTGGTAAAGTACATTTTACACCTACATATTTCTTAAGCATGTTTGTAATTTTTTTTAATAGCTCGGCAAGGTTGGGGATAAACCTTCTCAAAAAATTAATCTTTCCAATGAAAGATTGTAATTATTTGAGGCTTCTTGGATAGCTGATTTGTAATATGCCATCTATCCGTGTAGGGTCTATTTTGATTCCCTCTTCTAAAATTATATCGCCAAGAAGTTTACCTTCTTGGAGACCAAAGAGTGTCTTCTTAGGATTCAAAGATAAGCCAAACTTCCTACACTTCTCAAAAACTTTTCTCAAGTGAATCAAATGTTCTTCATCAGTTTTTGAGAAAAAGGTTATGTCATCAAGGTAAATGATTATGAAATAGCCAATATCTTCAGAGAAGGCTATATCCATGGCCCTTTGGAAGGTGGCCCCTGCATTCATCAATCCGAAAGGAATTTTGACATACATAAAGGTTTCACAAGGTGTAGTAAAAGCAGTTTTGATTTGATCACTTGGGAGCACTAACACCTGGTTGTAACCCGAGAACCCATCCAATAGTGATATCATTTTTGACCCAACTACCCTTTGAAGTATATGGTGCATCTTGGGAAAGGGGTAGTTGTCTTTAGGGAGGCTCTATTTAAATTTCTGAAGTCAATAAAGAGACTGATTTCCCCTGTCTTCTTTCTAACAGAAACTAAGTTTGATACCCACTCTAAATATCTAATCGGTACTATGATCCCAGAATCATGCATATTTTCAATTTCTGCCTTAACTAAAGGTAATAGAACAGGGTTTATTCTTCTTAGTTTTTGTTTAAAAGGCTTTTGATTTTCCTTCAAAGGAATCTTGTGTTGAATGATACTAGTATCATAAGATTTCAGATCTTTGTACCCCAAGCAAAAACATCTTTAAACTCCTTGAAAAGCTCTATGTATTGTGATTTCATGTGAGCTGGGAGAGTGTTGGAAATTTTAATCAGCTTGGGTTCTACTAGGCCACCTATGTTGTGTTCTTCTACATCTGTTTCCACAGACTCCATTCTTGGTTCTTTGGCTACATCATTAAAGTCAAAAACGTGTTCTAAAGGTGTGAGACCTCTTGGAATTTTATCGCTCTTGCATTGTAAAACTTCCAAGTCCTCCTGGTCTGCGTTTTCAATTAATTCTGCTTTAAAAGGATTCTCACAGTGATTTATATTAGCAGAATGTGTTATTTCAACTTCTGGGATTTGTTCGATATACAAATAGTTTTCTTTATGGCTGGTTTCTGATATTGGTATGGAAAAATCATTCTCTGATTTTAAGAAATCATCTATGTGTTTGTTAGAATCAAAAACTTGCCAGTGATCTTCGTTATTAGGCACTGAAGACCTGTGTTTTACCTTTACACTAAGCTACTCATTTATCTCCGGTATTTGGCAGTTGTTGGCATTGAAAGCGAGTTCATTTGCTAGATGATTTAATGCTTTTGGAATGAAAATAAGTTCATACTTTTCAAAGGTTTTCAACAAATCAAGGGAAGCATTTCGATATTCCCTAAGCCTTGGATTTATAGCCGAGTATTCTCCTTTTATTTGTCTTATGATAAGTTCAGAATCTCCTAAGATTGATATCTTTTGGGCTTCTAATTGTTTAAGCAATTGTAAGCCTAGGAGAAGTGCTTCATACTCAACAATATTGTTGGTGCATGAGAAATCCAATTTATATGAAAAACTCTAATTTGTATTTTGAATCCACACACCTACCCTTGCACTTGTTTTATTACAAGATCCATCAAATTTTATTGTCCAAAGTATATTTGCCTGATTTTCATTTTCTTGTTGTTGTTGATTGCCAATGTTTTGTATCTAATTTGAGGGAAGTTATGATTGTTCTAGTAAACTGGTTGGGCCTATGTTTTTATTTTCTTGTTGAGTGATTTCATCTTCATTGTACAAGATAAAAGAATCTAAACTTGATTAAATAGAGTAGATTGGAGAGTTGTTTGGTTTATCTATGTTACTCACCATGTATTTCATGTGGGATTCCCTGTATAATCTTCTGTTTTGGTTAAAAACAGGGATGGTGGCATAAGACATGTCCATTTGAAGGCTTCCCTAAAGCTTGGCTCCCCATGATCTTGATAAAAGCATGCCATACTTAGGGGGAATGTCAACTACAACTATGTCCATTACTAGACTCTTAGCAGGGATTTGAGATAAGTTAACACATAAATATTTGATTAAACCAAAACATTTGACTCTACTTGAGTCAAAGGAATACAAATCTTTGTATGGCTTAGTAATTTCTAAGCCTAAGATTTCCACTACTACCTTGGGCATTAGATTGCGTGAAGCTCCAGAATCTAACATGGCATTGTGTAAAATTTTCTCATGTATCTTCAAACTGACATAGAAGGGAGGAACAACCCCTTCTTGGTATTCTCCTTTAACTTCTGGACCAAACAACAACTCAGGCTTGTCATCTGTCAATTTTAAGGTGTCAGTATCACTTCCTAAGTTCAAAGCTTTTAAGACTTGGTTTTTGTACACTTCTTAGGTTACTAGTTCAGCTTGAGGGATGGTAATTTTTATCTTTGCAATCTCTCCCTCAAGGCTGAAAGGAACATTTCATTTGGTCATATTTACATCTGTCTTTTCAATTGAATTCCTTTCAGCAATTTTGGTTTGCTGAACCTTGTTTGGACTGGTAATTGGGACAGTTTTGTTAGGACCACTAGCTGAAGTGATAGGGGTCCTCTGTTCAACATTTGGCTGGCTATTTTTATCTTTGTTTAAATCTTTTTTTTTAGCCAAAATGATACGTTTGTCTGCTATCTTCTTAGGCTGACTTTCTATTTTTTTCTTGACAGTAGTGCTAGTGTTCTTATCTTTTGAATTTTCTACGTTCCCTTTGCTCCTAAGATCATATTGTTTGTGTACCTCCATGATTGCAATTTCAAACCCCAATCTGTAATCATCAAAATCTTCATAGGTGTTTGTATTTTGATCAGAGAAGAAACCTTGTTCTTCTTTAGTGAGGAAAACATCATCCCCACTGTCTGATCTAATCAAGTTTACATAAGCTTCTCCCAACCTTTCCATCTCCCTATCTTCCTCATATTGATCTACATAGTTTTGTTGGAAGGGAGGTCTGACCTATTGGTCACTTTATTTTTTATTATCTTGATTGTTTTCTCTTCTATAATTTTTGATTTCTATTTCTATTTTGGTTGTTTTGAGGTTCTCTTGGTGGCACTCTATCATTCAAGTTGATCTTTTCAAGCATCCTCTCCATTACCTTCACTGTGTTATCAATTTTAGTGTCAGAAGTTGAGGTAGAGGGTGCAATGTCATCTTTATAAGTTACCCTCTTCTCTGATCTCAACCTATTTCTTTTCTCAATTATGTTTGCTTCTACGCTCACAGCTCCCTTCTGCATGTCTTCTAATGTTAAGTAATCTCCTCCCTTAGCTAATAAGCCATTTCAACATCAAAACCTTCAAGGTATCTTACTAAGGCCATGCCTTGGGGAGGTTTCATGTGAGGTGGAAGAGCATTGTAAACACTGTTAAACCTAGTGGAGTAGTCATGAACACTCTCCCCTTGATTTATTTTGAAACTACTACACTCTGCTAGTATTTGGAGAGGATTATTTTTCATTTCCCATTTGTTGATGAATGTTTGATGCAAAGCAGGGAGATCATTAATGTTGTTAGGAGGTAAGTTTTTAAACCACTTCTTTACATATCCTCCTAAAATTTGGGCAAATATCCTCATCTTAAAGGTTTCCTCTTCTATCTCCATGTAATCAAATGCATCTTCCATCCTATCTACATGATGCTGAGCTGTGGTAGCCTCATTTCCAGTGAAATGAGGAATTTTGGATTGGTATTCATTTGGTAAGGGAAGCAGAGGTTGCGGTAACACTAATGGGGCATACCATGTTTCCATGGCTGGAAAGAAAGGTGGATTTACATGAGTGAAAGTGGGCCGAAAAGGAGTGTTTTGCACATTGGTAGTATGGATTGGAGTGGAAGAAACACTTGGGCCAGCAAACTGGTTTTGAGCAGATTTTTTATGGAAAATGCTATAGTGATGAAGAAGCTGGGAATCAGGAGGAGTGGAAGGTGAGGCTTCTCTACTAAAGCTTTGTTTCAAATCTACAATGTCAAGACCAGTTTGGTTTAAATCACCTTGAAATCTAGTTCTAAAGATGTTCTTTGTATGATGTAAATCAAAGTGTGAATCCTCTAAGACAACAAAGTTTTTAGGGACAGATTTTGTTCTTAAGAGGCTCCTATTAGCAGCTGATTTTCCAGACTTAGAAGTCTGCCACAGAATTATCTCTAGATTGTCAACTATTAAAGGAGGATTTGGGTCTGGATGGGATCTAGTGTTGATCCTATGTGAAGCCAGACTGCTTTTCAAAAATGAGAAAGGTTAAAGTTTTTATGGACTGTTTTTTTAGAAATTTTACCTCTCACGATGTTTTATAAAGTATGGGACTAGGCTTCTTAAATTTCTTCAAGGCTGGTTAATGCAGTCCTAAAGAGATCTAGAGACCTAGATGAGTAATAGGCTTACTGGGGTTAGTGGAGTCACCAGATGGAAACTATTTAGCTTCTATGAAGGTAAAATATTGGAAGGTTCCACCACCATGTTTATTATGAAGCCAAACTGAAATATTTTTGGGTTTTTCTGAGTTATAGTCCTATGGGTTATGAGAGTGTCCTAAAATTGACTTAACACTTAGCTAAGGTGTTAAAAATATACAGAGTTCACTCTTATGGCTTGGTAACTGATTCTTTCAAGGTTTGATAAGGTTCTATGAGAATCCTAAGGGTTACTTAGTTTGTCACTGATTCAAATAAGTACTATCATGATTACCATTTGTCAGGTAGTGCTTGAAAAAGGCTACTTATGTTATATTGGACAGTGAGTGTTTTAATTTAAATATTTTACTCAGTGTCCCACCATGATCGCCATTATGTTGGGGTGAGCGGTGGGATAAGTCCACAAGGTGTTCTTTTTCAAGTTAAGGGCCTAAAGAGTTTTAAGAAGTGTTTTCAAGCAACTGTATTCTCAGTAGGTCCCACCATGATTTCCATTATGTTGGTCTCCTATGTTTTGATAGTTTGGCAAATCAAAAGAAAGGCAACATCAAACCAATCTTTAGAATTCCAGGATCTAGTCCTCCTGTTCTCAGAGAGGGATCTCTCAAATTATTTGTTTTTGCGAAGGTTTATCTTGTGTGCTTTGGATATTGGTTTTAGACTAGTTATTAAGTGCAAGTGTTTGTTTGTTTGTTTGGTTGAATTGATACAACAGAATATGAAAGGTCTAGGAAAGGCAGGTAGAAAGAAAGAGTATTAGTTTCATTGGGCAATGGAGTCAAAAAGAGGTTATAACAAACTTATCAATGGATATGGGATATCAAAGGGGAAATCTAACTTGGCCACATGATCCTTTAATTTATGAAATGAGATGGACATCAATGATTTGGAAAGAAAAATTAGTTATAGCACGGAAATTAAGCCTGTTTGAACAATAAGAGATATTTTGATGAAGCCAAGGGCTAGCCATGAATTCTACAAACCACACTTTAAGCAAATAGCTTCAAAACAACTTTTAAAATGAAATCTAAGATTAAGAACACTATTATCAAAAATATTTTATTTCCAAATATTGAAAAACATAAAAAAGATTCAACGATAATTGCAGTCATAGGGGAACACCTAACACATCTATGATTACAACTAAGACCTTTAAGACAATAACTTTTCAAGTAAGGACAAGGGCATGATCGAAATGAACATATGGCTCCTGTAAACAAATATACATGAGAACTTATTCGAGCGTTCCAGAGTAGCGACGTGAATAAGCGAGAAAACCATAAATCATCGCACAGAAACCAACTATTCGAACTATTGAAGAAATAAGCAAGCATAGACATAGAGAAGAGATCAAAGCATAGAAATACCTCGATGGAAAAGAAAAACATAAAAAATTGAAGGATAAACAGGTCTAAGTTGCTTCCAAGAGTCATTTCTTAGCCTAAAACTTTTATCCTATTGGAGTAAGAATTTATGGAACAAAATGAAAATAGGGGAATACATTAAACAATTCAGAATACTTCACCAACATCCAAGCTCATGGATCCAATGATAGATCCTTCTCAAGAACAAGCATGCGACAACATCATTCGGGCTTCCAAGACTTCAATTTCTTCTTCAACTTCAACAGACTATGTATTATTTCAGAGAGTTTCAATATTACAACTAGTGATCAACAAACCTGTATCTCATCTTCTTCAAAATTATTTATAGAAGAAATTAAGTGGTGGAGGAGCTTTAGGTTTAAAATGCAATAAATTCTATACTAAATGCAGCTCCAAACCTCAAAAACAATGCAAGGCCTAAGGCAGGAGATCATTGCATTATGATTCTGTTTATTTACTCTGTTTTTGTCTGTTTTTTTAAATCAAAGGGCAAAATATTGAATTCGAGGCCTATTTCTTATCTTTGTAATAACTCTGTTGACAGTTTGAGAATTTTTTCTTTCTTTGGTAATAACTGTTCAGCTGTCTTTAGATAAATATCTTCTGTTCTAGTAATAACTAGGCCTTCTTTGATTGCTTTGAGGCTGCAGGTGTCTTTTGGTAGCTACAGAGGATTCAATTAGCCTCTGATGTGGCAATGGAGGCTTCTTGGACTGATATATATTATTGTTTTAACCTAAAACACCTTTAATTTACTTGAGTTCTGTGTTTTAGGCTTAATGAAGCCTAATTTCTGTCTTCTGGTCTTCAAACTATCTTTAATTGTGGATCAGGTCTTTGATTAATCAAATTAATTCCTTAATCCTTCCAAAACTGTGTTAACAGTCTTCAAATAGGTTTTCTACTTTTGATTTTATCCCTGGATACTGATACTCTTCGGCTGTGGCATTTGCTGTGTTTCCATTGTGGTTGCAGACGCGCAAAGGTTGTATAAAGGCATCAGTGCTCATGAGGCACTGATAAAATATAATTTGGAACCCTGCAGAATGATTTCCTTTGTAAAATAAAGGGTTGGGGGATCATCATCCCCGGCCTTTGATTTCTGTTTAAACAACTGAGAAACCTTTAAAACTTGCAAAAACATAGAAAAGTTATAAAAATCATGCGGGGAAAAGGTTTAAACTACTTTGGAGGTTTAGGTTTGAGCGTGGCCGTTGGATGAACAGAACCAACGGTCAAGATTGCTTGTTGGTGTCAAAAGGGGAGGAGGTTGGATAAACAGTGGTTGGATTAAGTCTGGGCCGTAGATGCATACTGATCAACGGTTGAGATTGATCGAGTTTATATAATGCAGAGGGGAAAATTTATAATGAAATGGAAGAAAATGCGAGGAAAATGGTCGAAAACCTTTGGCGGAGTTAACAAAGGTTTAAACAAAAATTCAGGGTTTCTGAAAGATTCTGGGCCATCGGATTGATTTGGCCAACAGAGATCAACGACGGAGAATGATTTAAGAAGTCTCTTGGAGGATGGGTGGAGGGCGATGAACTAAAAGGTGAGATTAAACGTGAGCCGTTAGATCTCAGAGATCAACGACAGAGATCTATTACGAGAAAATGTAACGGGAATGGGGAATGGTGGTTTCGGCTGAAGAAGCCACCATTTTCGAGCAATGAAAAGGGATAAAGGTAGTATTGCCTTTTTGAATGTGATATGCGTTTCTGGCCAACATGTCGCCTTTTAAAACCACCCATATCGCGTAAATTTAGAACATTAACCATCAGACGCGAAATCACACGATATGGGTCCCTAGCCGTTGGATGAAGGGTGGGCAGATCCAATGGTGGAGTTTGGAGCACGATAATACAAGATGCGCAGGCGAAAGAAGGTGGGATAGGGTCATGGCAGTTTTAATCTAGACTGTCAGATCAGAGAAATGGAAGGCAGAGATTTGATCTGGGGAAAGGTATGACCCAAAAGAGTTGGGCCTATCGGGTTAAATATGGACCGTTGGATGAAATAGAACAACGGCTCAGATTTAATCTTGGGGTTAATGGAATAAAATGTGAGGCAAGGGTTAGGCGGAGATCGGGAGCCACGTGGGTCGTTGATCTGCAGAGATCAACGGTGAATCTTCGTCGAAGAGGTTATACTGTCAGGATTTGATAAATAACAGAAGGAAGTGAGGATTGATCTGGACCGTCAAATGAGTGAAATGAATGGCCCAGATCCAAGCAGGGGTTTTCCAATTGGCGGGGGAGAGAGGAAAGGTGCACAAAAAAATTGTGATGCGATTATATGTGGACCGTCAGATCTTTGGAGAGATTGATGGTTAAGAATGAATCTGAGGGACAAAAGCGAAAGAAAAAGGGCTTTGGAACAGAGCAATGTGGACTGTCAGATCTGGGCATGGTGGAATAGATCGACGGTTGGGAAACCATCGGAAGGTTGCCAATCAGAGGAGCGAAAAGGGAAACATCATAGAAGTTGTGCAATGTGATGAAATATGAGTCGTTAGATCTGGGAATAGATCAACAATCAATATTCAATCGGAGGGGTAAAGGAGATAGGCGATGAGGCACGATGCGATTAGCGCTGACCGTCGGATCTTGTAAAGATCGATGGCTGAGATTGCAGCGCGGCCAATAGAACAAAAGGCCATCGCATTGGAACTTTTCCTTTTAACAAAGAAATGTGCCCACCATAAAACCTCTGATTGCGATAAGCGCCCGAGGCTTAAGCGCTTGGTCCTGGGCGCGGGTCACATGGTGGGGAAATGGTTTAGGGGCTTAGCCAAAGGGGGCTTAGGCCTATTATAAGGAAAGTGGGTTTTTTATGATTTTTAATGATTTTTTTAATGATTTTTAATGATTTTTTAAGGATTTCCAAAGGATTTTGGGGGTTCCGATAAGGTTTTAAAAGGAGTTTTAAACCTGATTAAAGGGGATTTATGAAGGAAAAGTTAGGAAATTAGGGAAATGGAGGAATTTTGTGAGGAAAAAGGGGATAAAAATGGAGGTTAATTATGAATGAAAGGAGGAGAAAAATGAAGGGAAAAGTGGGTTTTCAATAGTCTTTCTCTTCAGGCAAACAGCAGAATTTTCAGTTTTAAAAGGGAAACAACAGTGAAGATTAAATAAAGTATTAGTTATCTTCATAAAAAATTCAAGGATGATAGGTTCTCAAAGGGGAATTATCTCTTGGAGTTTTGAAGAACAAAATTAGCTACCTCTTGGTATAACAAAATTTATAGGTGGCTAGCATAATCAAAACGAAAAACGAAAAACTCTTTCCTCATCAAGTGCTACTTATGAAAAATAACCTCTCATTTTCGGTGAAAACGAAAGAATGCATTTTTTTGTTTTAATGAATGAATGAAGCACACAATGCACTAATTACACTAATAATCAAATCGAACACTAGTTTAGAGCACTACGAATGTAGAGATCTCAAAAAGAACAATTTGAAAGCAACGCAAACATAAAAACGTACTCAAACCAATGATGCACTCTTTCAATCAAATTGAAAGATTTCAAAATGACCAAAACGAGCAATTGGATCTATGCTCAAAGCGAAGAGATGGAGAGTCAAACAAACAAAAAATTAATTGTTCAACAAACCAAAAACTCGAAGGATCAAGAAAGATTAAAACAACTGACCAAGGGATCAAGTTTACCAAATTAAAAAAGACTCAAATTTCAATCAAAAGGCTCAGTGAGTGAAAGACACCTAGAAACCCTAAGGCTATGAGATGCACCGATGAGAGAATAGACAAACAATTGAGAAGAACAAGCCTACAATAGTCAAAACAATTCCAAAAGACTAATTGCAAATCAAGGAAACAATCCAGAGTTAAGTATAACTGACCAAAAACTAAACAAAAGGGTAAAACCAAATCCTACAGGATTCAGTGTGACTTTGAGGTAGTAATTCGTGCCAAATAAGGGTTGGCGTTACTGCAAAAAAGGAAACTAGCACCAAATGGCGCGATTGTTCAAGGCAAACTTGCGCCAAGCCAGATAACTATGGGAGGAGGAGAAAACCAGCAAGAAGGGGTAAATATTGACACTCTAGAGCTGAACAGGAGGATTCCAATAAATAAAACAAGCCAAAAAAGATAGACAAGCAAGAAAACAACTGAAGCCGACTTGACAAGGAAAATTCCTAATGGGCAACGAAACGAAAAACTCACACTGATCCCCAATGGAGTTGCCAATTTTTTGGGAAGGTAAATCCTCTCTGCGGATAGAAATGATCCCTCTAGTCCTAAAGTGGGTCTAGCAACAAAGGGACAAGCTAAAGTGTAGGTTTCTAATTAATGAATGAAAATGACAGGGTAGATTGACCTACCTGAAGTCCAATGCTATCATCCCTCTAGTGGTGGTGGCCTCTTGATCTCTGCCTTGATGGGTCACAATCCTTCTGCAATAGTGCTCAGATACCTGAACAAAGATCAGAAAACAAGAACAACATACAAGACAATGATTTCATTCATAATCAACTAACCAGTCAAGGAAGGTTAAACATATTATGTCAAATAAAACACATCAACACAAGATGGGAACCAGACAATAGTCATGTATATATATAAATAGAAGAAAGAGTTACAACCGGAGCCTTGATGTCACATCCTCCTCCAGTGGGGTTCAGTTGAAGTGAATTTCAAAGGATTGTTGGGCAATTCAGACGAGGTGAGGACACAAGCCTAAGCTCTCTCGACAAAGGTCTCTTTCTGTTCTATCTTTCTAGGGAAATGTTCAAGAATTATCTTCAAACTTTCAGCTATAATATGTTCAGCTAGTGTATCAATGGGAGATAACTTTATTTATAGAGAGAGAGGAGGAGGTTGGGATCCCTACAATGGTGGAAGGGAGGCCTTATCCTTTGGGAGGTTTCCCCAAAAGGTGGAAAAAAGAGGCCAAAGGATGGAGCCCGTGGTTATTCAGTTGAACCACTCCAGCTGGCTCGCCCACGAAGTTGTTATGATGGAAACTTCACCTCTATTTTTAAAAAACATTCCATAAACATTTTGGCGCGGGTAGCTCACTAGGATAGAGTGCCAATGGGCATGGGGCCCAATGTTAATCTTCCTCATCAGCATGAGGTTATAATATTATACTAGCACCAAGGCAAAAACATATGTTTCTAATGATTTGCTTAGGGAATTCTCAACAGAAAGAATGTTGTCCTCATGGAAAGGGATGCAATGATGGTATTTTCAGGGCATGACACTTTTTATCAATCACAGAAATGATCCTCCAATGTGCGGGATGGGGATTGCATGGATAGTGAAAAAATACTATGTAACACTACTTATGTTCAATTTATAGTCAGATATGTCACCTAAGGATCCATTTTAGTATTTATATGTCTCTTGAGAGCTTCCATAACTAGTATGAAGAGAAATGGGGACAACACACAACCTTGGAAAGGCTGAATATATATTTTGAGGAAATGGGAGGGTTCACCATTGATAAGGAAAACCATAACTATTGTAGATAAGCATGCTTTGATCCACTGAACATGTCTGTGGGGTAAATCGATTTTTTATAAGATCATTAATAAGAATTCCGAGTCAACACAACCATATGCCCGAATTAAATCAATTTTCATGATACGGGAATTTAATTTTCTGGTTTTGATCGAGTGTAATGATTCTTGAATAGATTCTATGACATCTGAAATTCTATTATTGGATGAAAAACCAAATTGCTCCATCGAAAAGTGAGAAGACAAAAGATTTTTAATTCTTTTTGCAAGAAGTTTCAAAATATTTTGTATACTGCATTACATAAATAAATTGGCATATATTCATCAAGAGAGCGGTGATTAGATTTTATGGGGATTAGAGTAAGGAAATTTGAATTTGTTGCACCTGGAATGTGCCCAGAATCCTTGATTGTTTGTCCCATGCTAACCAGCTCCGGACCCATCAACTCAAAGACAAAAATAAAAAGATCCACGAACTATTCATATGGCCCAAGACTCTTGTCCTTAGCCATTTCTTTAAAAAATTTCAACAACTCCTCCTTCAATATGGGTTCATCCTTCCTTTCAATGTCCTCCTCTTTTACCATATAAGGAAACAAATTTACCAACTCCATTTTTGGTGCCATGAACTCTCCATCAATGGCTTTAAATTGGGATCTAAAATGTTTGAAAAACACTTGATTTGTGTCCCTGGTGGATGTGAGAATTGACCCATCTGGATGTGAGAATTGACCCATCTTCATATTTTACAGCCCAAATGGTATTTTGATGCTTCCTCTTTGTAGCAGCCAGGTGGAAAAGCTTTGTATTTATGTCTCCACTTTTGATCCATGCCAATCTTCTTTTTTGGCACCATTCCTCTTCCTAATGTTGGAGAAAATTTTCCTTTCTCAATGTCAATGATAGGATATATTTCTATTGGTGTGCAGAAAAGAATCCAGTGGCTATCAGGTACATCAATAATTCCATTTCTTTCTCAATTTGCAATAATTCCTATTTGATTTTTCTTTTCTGATTGTCAATCTTGATTTTGACTTCTGATTTCAACTTTTTAAGCTTGAATTGTACCTATATTACTGGATTATCAATAGCCATAGGGATCAGAAAAAAACAAGAGGCGTGGACTAGACCCTGAAACTCAAGCTCTCTTAACCATCCAGTGTTAAATTAGAAAGGGATCTTGTGTTGTTCTTTTTCATGATGCCATTCAAACATAATCGTGGCATGGTCGTAGATGCTAGTGTGGAAGTGTCAGGACAACTATTGAATAATTTTGTGATGCCAAATCGAATCATGAAGAAACGGTCAAGCCTCTTGGTGATGCCCTCATCTGCAATCCAACCATTAGACCACGTAGGGCTAAGTGGAAAAGGCTCAATATTGATGACTATTTTCCTTTGCATGAGCTTAGCCATGTAATTTTCGAAGGGGTCTGATGCAGTATTTTGACCCAAAATCTCCCATGAATTCAAGGTGAAGTTTAAATCTCCAACAAGAAGAATTAAGCAAACATAAAGAATTCTAGATAATTCTAGCTTCTCCCAAAATGGTTTTATGTTTCTATAAGGAGCATATATTTCAAGATGTGAACTCCTTGGTAAGACCCCAGACCATATCTAGTGAGAAGAATCCATGCACATGTTTGATAGGCCTGAAAATAAAAGGTCGATGGATTCCATATTGAGGCGATTCCACCCTAATTTCCATTTGAACTAGTTGCACATGCACACCAAGCTGGATAAATTTTGAGTAATATTTCCAATGCTTTCTCTTTAGATGCCATGTTTTCTTGCAACACGCAAATCGAAGGATTTTTTGAAATTATGTAGTATTTGAGGGATCTAATTTTTTGGGTAGTTCCCAACCCTCTAAAATTTAGGGACATAATCCTCATGACTTGGTGAACTGTAAAGGAAATGATGCTCTAAGTTCCCAGTCAAATAAAGTCCCAAGAGATTCATTTGATATGTTATAGGGTTTAGGGTCAAAGTATGTGTACATTGTCTCCTCCACTACTTTAGAAAAATGAGCATTAATGTCTCCTTCGATCACTCCATAACGTGTACTCTTCCTGTATTTGGACACTTTTTCCTTCTAGTGATTGATTTGGCAATGCATTTCCTTTCCACTTATCAATAGTATTCTATAACTAAATATATCTATATCTATATATATATATATATATATATATATATATATATATATATATATATATATATATATATATATATATATATATATATATATATATATATATATATATATATATATATATATAGATCGATATAGATATTATGGATAAAGGTTTTAATCCCAAAATTGGGTTTTCATACAGATCCAATAAATCTCTATCCACTGAACCAGGAGCTATATTGGATCCCTAATTATTCTTATTGCAAATTAGGGACAATAGGGAGAGTCTATTGGATTTTTTTCCTTCATTTTTGGTCATAGAAACCTTCCTCTAGGTAGGGGTCTAGTTCAATATCAAAAATGTTTTTTTTTGGTACTTTTGTTTCTATTATTATTTTTTGGTTCAGAATTTGCTATAGGATCCACCCTGTTGTCATTGATAGGCAAATTTGTATTTCATCGAATAACTTCAATTGCCAAATATACCCTGGGTTGTCTATTTTACCCTTGTAACTTTATATATTCCTGTCCAGTTGGGAGTCTTTGTAACGGGCTTGGTATTTCTATTGGCTCTCCCTTTTCCCCATAGCGAAAGGGACAATTCACCAATAAGTGTCTCGTTTTATGGCATCCCAAACAATTGAAGGGGACTCCCCAATGATCAATTTTTTCCCGGATGGAGAATATCACCCAATAGATGTCCATAGTTGTCAGTAAGCCACCATATAGGTCCACCTCCACCAGAAACCAAGCCACCTTTTTGTCAAGAATTCTCATAAATCCTTCATCCAAATAATAAACCTTTCAATTTTGCTAGCTATCTAGCGAATCACTCCCTTTGTCCATAGTTCAATAGGGAAGCCCAACAACTTAGCCCATATGATTCTTCGTTTAAGAGTCTATGTCACTGTATAGAAGCGCACTTTCCAATTTTGTAAAACCAAGAAGCCTCTCCCCTTGACCCAAGGGAGGGACGTGATTTTTATAGCATCTTCTTCTTGAAAAAAATGGAACCTCAACCATTAGTTTACCATTTCACTGACCTTAGGCCTGTAGCCAAGATGAGAGGACCAACTTTGTTTGATCCATTCTTTCATTTGCATCTCATTCATCCTGATAAACTCCCTTGGGCCAACCAACAATTTTTTTCTCAATCTGATCACATTTTCCCAGTATAAGTCGACTCTTATAATCTACGTTTGTATCTCCTCCTGCACCCTGTTTGGTTTCTTCCCTCTATCTCTATACATTTTGTTTTTTTTCCTAGGAAAATTGGTCACAGCCAGTTTGTCTTTAGGGAGGGATGAAGATTTTTCTATACCCTCATGATGTTTGGATACGTAAATTTTTGTTTCACTGTCTATTCTAGGATTTTTATTATGAATGGATCCCACTCTATTAATTACGGACCTCATAATGTGTTTTTTCTCCGAGAAATCATAACCCAGATTCTTCTCTTCCGCCACTGCCACCTCGATTAATTTATCCACATTGAGGTCAAATTCATCTAGAGGGGATTGAATATCCATTTCTCTATGTAGCTAAAACTCCAAATTTTGAACTTCTCCGAGAGTGAAATTTAGGGCAATGTGTAGCTTTACCTTTCTGTAGTAAAATTTTCCCTCCTCTTCAACCACGAACCATTGCAACCTCAATATTACATTGCTCACACCCTAAGATGATGGGATACTTCCCAAGATTTGTATTCAGTTGTTTAGCGACTTCCGTTATCATTGGGTGTGGAGCCTAATTATCTTCTTTATTTATATGTATCACAACGTTGGACCCCTATTCTTAACGAGGCGGCAATGCCACCCGTCATTTGAACGTTACTTGGGGGGTCCAGGGGGATGGCGTTGCCACCCCGTTTTGTATGAAGATATTGTATTGTGGCTGTGTATTGTATGTGTATTCTCGTAGCAAGAAACAGATAGGGATACTGTGATAGAGAACAGAGGATATTACAACTGATCTGCTGTAGGTTGTGTCTCTTCATTTTGTTGGATAATAAAAAGGAAGGACTAGTTTTTCGCGGTGGACGTAGCCCAAATTGGGTGAACCATGTATATTTGTGTCTATCTAGTTCTATATGTTTTCTGTGTTTGTGTTTCCACATATTTATGTGTTGCATTGCTATGTAATATATAATTTTCTAACAGTTATATGGCTTCTTAAATTATATCCAGAAGCATCAACATGTTTGAAATGTAACAAGGGAAAAGTATAAGTAATGCCACTTTAAACTACAAGGGAAATATAACCGTTTTTGAGGGATACCGCCCCCTGACACAAACAGGAATAGTAGAAACAATCAGGAATAGAGATATAGAGTTTCCTAGGATCCACAAATATGGTCAACCATACATCTTGGTGGCGTAAGAATAAAATAAAGCAATCACTATTGGTGATATGAGTAGGTCCCTCCTGTGAAAACATGGAAAGGAGGAGACGTTAGATTGGCCTAGTCCAAAAACCATCAATATCGATCGTCGTGACAACCTGGGACTGGATCCAAATCTGAATGGTTGGTCGAATTCATTTTTATACCACAGAATTGGTCAATCATCTTTCCAACCCTGAGCATTATTTCCCTTGAGCCCTATTAGGATCCTATAATATAGTGATTAAGGTAATGTTTGTCTAGCTATTTATCCCAAGCGATGTTGTAACTTATTTTTTACTTTAGTAGTTTTTATCTTTTAAAAGAAAAAATAAGAAAAGGAAATAAAAGGGAAGAAAAAGAAGATAAAATAGGAAAAATAAGAAAAATAAGAAAAATAGGAAAATAATAGAAAGGGGATAAAACAAAATATGTGGAAAAAAAACCCATGTAGAGTGCACTTGTTAAAATGCCACATTAAGTTTTTAATTATTTTAATCCTTGTATTTATCGGAAGTTTATTTTTAAAATTTGAAAATAAAACATGATTTTATTTTTTTCGTATTCAATAAAGAGTTTGTATAAATGAATGGATAGGATTGTCCTTACCTGTATCAAAGGTGGAGGATGAGTTCGGGTGCCCACCCTCTGCGTGCTTTCGAAATTTAATGAGGGGGGTGGGGGGTCCAAAAAGTTCCTTTTTGGAAATTGTCGAACCATATGTGGTGGCTCCACGATTAGTTCAAGACCCACTCCTTTGTTATTGCGTACCCCCCACCCCCCCCCCCCCCCCCACCCTCCAAAAAATAATTTGCCTTCCCGCTCCATTCACACTCTGCCACTTGTCATCCCCTCATCCGCCCCCACCATACAATCATTTCACATTAAGATATTTCTTCCAACATCTAATTTAATTAATGAAACATGCCAAAACATAATAATTTTCCCGTTAACCATTCACCCTCTCTTTTAAAAACCCTGCATCACCCTGCATTCATCCATTTCACCATTTCATTATTACCAGTGCAGGATCATCCCTAAAGTTTCTCAAGCACGTTAGTGTTCCCCTACAAAAGTGTTCTCCTTCACCAGCGATCGTTACAGTCTAGTAACTCAATCGATCTAGCTTCTAATTCGAAGTAAAATATTTTTTCCTACAAAGGAAAAGCCAATACGTTCATAGAAATCCTGACACTGCCTCATGTTATAAATCTTAATGAACTTCCCATGGTCGACACCCAATATAAAATATCAGAGACCCAATGTGAGTTTGACTTGTATGAAATTCACAATTGGTCAAACAAAAAATTATTATATGTTAATGATGAATTGAGTATTTGGGAATCATTTTTACCTAAATTTATTTTTCCCCAAACTCATGTTTTTCCAGAGTTTTTCAAATGGTGTCATCTCAGATATCTCACTAACCAGAGGGTTGTAATTTCCCAAAACAATGAAACTTTATATGAAATTACACCTGAATCTATTTTCTAAGAACTCCAAATTAATCCTTAATGTCTCTTATATGAATTTTCCATTGATTCACTCATGGAGTTATATTATAAGCTCACTTTCCCTTACGAGCCCGTATTTTTGAGTCATTTCTACCTAATAATTCCAAGTTACCTAGAACTAATCCCCCATATTCTTCTTCCATCTTTTCTGAAATGTGAAGGAAATTTATTTCTATGGTTACTTTATTATTGGGATATCCTACATATCAATGACTAGATGAAGTAGTCTTAGGAATTTTATCAGTGTTTTCAGTTGGTCATAAGCCCTCAATCATTTTCAATTATGGTCAGTATTTGTAAGATGTTATTCATGATCATTTTTTCAAGTTTTCTACTGAAGGTGATTTCAAACATGTTTCTGTTTTAGTATATTTGTTGTTATTTCATCAAGAAAGGAGATTCAAATTTCAATTAAAAATGTTGGATGCACAGGGAAAGTTACAGTCATTCATTCACTATACTTCCTTGGTTAGGAAGAATTCAAAAGAAAAATCATTCAAAAATTTTGTAGATTAGTTTTTGTATGTATCCTTATGTCTTCTTAGCAATGATATTGTGCCCAGGATTTCACTAGAAATCAAGATATTTTTACATCTTACTAAGAAAGCCAAGGTTGGAGACTGGTATCTTTACTAGAACTATACAAAAATTAGGATATATGGATATGAACTCCCTCCTTACAGGTTACCATTTTTTTTCCATTAAGAATATCTCCCTTATAATACGTCAGGATGATGATGATTATGGATGAATTGAATTTTGTATCAAGAATGAAGAAGGCACAGTTTAAGTTGAAGACACTGATTGGCCCCTTTATCATCAACACCATAACAGCAACAAAGGAGACAAACTATTTGTTAAAGCAAATGAAATTCAAGTTGAGTGTCACATGGTATTATGATCCTTTAGGGATAGTTTCAAAATTAAGAGTTGACCAGAAGAATGCACCTTATGCACATACACCTAGTCCATAAATAGAGTAGTATGTTAATCAAGAGGAGTGGATAGAGAATACACTATAGGAAGCTGAAGAGAAATTTTTTAGTCAGGCATCTCTACAAACTTCTATTTCGAAGGAAAAATAAATGATGAGATTAGGGGAAAGTATCTTTCCTATAGATTCAGGATATCAAGCTTCAAAATTTCAGGTTTTTAAGAGAAGAAAGAAGAAAAATACTCAGGAGGAATCATCAAAAGATAAGGGCTCACATGACAAAACTACACTTGCTCTAATAGGTTTTCCCACTACTTATTTTGCACATATTGAAGGGACAACATAAACTCCTATGTCTTCTGCATCTCAGGTTAGGTACAAAGAGATTGAGAGGAAGAATGAAGCATTGAAGGCCACAATGTATTCATAATTTTGGAAGCTGAATTCTACCACCCAGCAAGACTATTTTCTAAAATTGACAAAGAGAAGGTACATTTCCAATTAGCTTTCTTGGATCCTAGAGTTCCAATCCCTAGAAGTGCAGAAGGTTACAAAGCATTTGTATTTGATTTTGACACCAATAATATCCATGCAATTGATCAAATTTAATTGCATAAATAGATTGTGAAATGATATATTCAACCTTAACAAGTTTAGCCATGGCATCCTCTAAAATTCAAGCCTCTCTGAACAACATTCATTCATAGTTGAATATTGAAATAATGCCATCCTTGGCCAAATATACCATAACTAATGCGCTTGAATATTTTTTAATTGAACTAGCATATGATCCTAGTGACATTAAAGTAGTTGAGGAGATGATAAAAAAAAGAATGCTAATATGCAAGCTCTGAGAAAACAGCTCAAGCTTCCAACCACATAATACCCACAAGCCAAAGAAATTGCTCAGCTAGAAGTAGAGAAAGAGAATTTGTTCAAATTGATAGTTGAACTAAACATTAAAATTCAAAATATGGAGATAGATATGGAGTCACTTTTAAAGGAAAAGGAACAGTTAACAGTCACAGGTACAACCTCAACAGAAAGAACAAAATCATCCATTGTAGACTCTTCTAAAAAATTAGTGAAAGCTCTGGGAGATTTATCATTGACCAACAAAGAAAATGAAATATTGCTAGTAGCATTAGAAAGGATGGAAGAAAACAAAATCAAAGTTGACAATGCATTTTTAACAAAAGTGTAGAAAAACTTCAAACTTACTCAAAAGCTTGAAAAGTATGAAAATCAATCAATACTAATACAAACATTGGTAGAAGCGAAGAAAAAAAATATTGTATAACATTAATGACAATATCACATATTTATGGTCATCCATTCAAATTGTATTTGAGAAAAAATATTTGGTGCATAATGTCAAGGGACCAATTGAAAAAACGAAGGCTGAGATTGAAGACATGGCAGCAGAAGCACACCCTCATCGAGGTACTTAATTCAAAAACCAAATATGAGCTTGAAGAACTACAAATTCAGGACAGAACAGACACAGTCATGGAGGTAAAAAGAGTTTTAACAAAGAAAACTCTTATGATACAGCTAGAAAACAAGTGCAAAGAGTTAGAACCACATGTAAGAAGATTCAACAGGAAATTCAGTTTATTGTAGGAGAAAGAGTTTCCATCTTTGAGAACTTTTAATGGAAAATTGATTCCATTATAAACTTACCAGGACCAATTGTGCAGCATAGCTACAGATAAATATAAATTTCCCAAAGTAAGAGTGATTATAAATGGACAAATGTTTATTAAAGGTTTACAATATGAATTTTTTATTCAACATGAAATTCATCATTTTTTCTCAATTAACCAACTATTCAAACATACACAAACGTTGATGAAAGATTTAGAAGTATGGTTAATTTCTTTATTTCGAGAGAAAGCAGATGGGATAAACTATTGGAGCTCATTGAGTTAATAAAACATAATTCTAGTGTCCAGTGACAGAGAAAATGGGAACAAACTCATTCATGTCAGGAGAAATTAACAAAGGAGCAATATTATAGCTACAACCATCAACAACAAATCCTCGAAATATGAATAGAACATCCAAATAAGTCCATAATTGGTACTCTTCAATTCTATTTTTGAAATATCTACATCATTCTAGTAGATATTATTTTGTAATAGATTTTATTTCAAGTCCGAATTATTTTGAGACAAACTCTATAATTTTTTTGTAAAAGAAGCAAAAAGGGTTGATTGTGTAAAAGGAGAAGATATTTATTTTGATTCTGAGATGTGGAATTTATTTTGAAGTAATCAATTAAGAAATACAAATGCAATATTGTCTCAGGATTCTTGTGTGAGATAAATGGTGATGTTTCTCTCTTTATCAAATTTTCTTTCCTTCTATTTTTCACATGGATGCTCTTTCTTGATTGTTTACAAGAAGCTTATGAGCATAATTTACTCATAGTACTCTGCTCGAGCTTGTTAAAAGAATATAAATATTTTCCATCTGATATTAAATATAGAATTCATGTTTGTATGCTTTGTATTTGATTTACCCTCACTCTTATTCATTTGATCCATACCACAATAATTTTGTAAGATTCAGGAATTTGGCTACCTCGCCATGTTTCAGCTACTCTATTTATTTCTAATTGATTACTGAATATTCTTACCTTCCTCCTACAACCACAAATTTTAAAACCTATATTTGATCTTTATATCTAGCATAAAATTTAGAAACAATGGTTGGAAATTTCACATAGAGAGGGGTCTCTCTAAAGTTAGAAGGGCTAGATCCCAGCTTTAAAGTGGTTTGTGGTTACCTTTGTAATTTCCTCTTCAGCCTAGGAAAAATATGATGTGCAAATATGTTCTAAAATGATGTTTCCATGAAAAACATTAAGGAAGCTTGGTTATACTTGATTTATACCTCCATCAATCATTTCAAACAACATAGATGCAACCCAATTTATGGCGCTTAGTGCATTACAAGCTCATAACTTATTTATGGCTAGTTTTCAAATGCACCAACCACCACCAACCCTCTTTATTACAATTTTTATCCATAGAACCATAGGTATGGACGATTCAGGATCGAAACCAAGATTTAATGGGGAGACGAGTCTGAGTAGAGACCTTCATAACAATGAAAATTCATTAGGGCATCTTGATTGTATCCATAAAATTATGTACAATATTTATATAACCAACAACACCATATTTTGCACCACCATACATTTCATTTAATCCATCTCTCATTCATCCTGCATTTGAAATTTCCATGTTTGTCTACAACATCTTTCTCTTCCTTTGATTTTTCTTTAATAATTTGTTTTATAGTTTTTGGAGCATGCATCCCTGATAGACAGGATTCAACAAAATGTAGAAAATTATGTGCAATCAACTCTTGTGGAAATAATTCATGAAAGACTTTATACGACTCCCATCTAATGCTCATCTCAATGTTTTATGTTTCCTAGACTTCCATATGTCGCGTAGCATCTGACTCGGGATTATAATGGCTATGAATAACAAAAATATCGCAACACATCATTATATTAGCTACCTTTTCATAGTTTTAACTGGGAAAGTTGCATACCTTCCTGTAGATGTTGAGTTTTCATCGACTCCTATAAGATATTTTAATCTCTCTAATGAACATAGAGCCAATTATTCATGCCCAACACTCTTGTTAAGTCATGATTTTCTGAATTCATTTTTTTACCACCTCAAACACAGTTAATTTTGCATCCAGACAACTCAAAATATAGAAACCCTCTCGTTGGGTGTAGGTTTTGGTTGTATTTTGGATACCTTTCCCCCCATCATTGACCATTTCACCTCTGAACCTATGTATTTTTCAGACCTTAATTACCTTTTTCCTGGTGATGAGACTCCATTTTTTTCATGACATATTATTTTGTCTTTAAATATGAATGAGGTGATGTATTTTGATGACTAATAAAGGTGATTTTGGTGGAATTTTTCTGGCTCTGTGTCTTTCAGGTGTTACTCCAGGGTTCCTAATTAAGAGGTGGACAATGGGATAATGAATTACAAAGGAGTTCTAAGCACTTGCTGCTCCATAATGTTGTTGTTACACCTCAAGCCGTTGCTATTACACCTCAAGTCGTCGCTGTTACACCTCAGGTCATTGCTGTTACACCTTAGGCCATCGCTGTTACACCTTAAGCATTGTTGTTACACATCACAGAAATGTTGTTACACTGCGAACGCTGACTCGAGTACAACTGTCCAAGATCATGGGTACTATTCCACGAAGAGAGTTGTCGTATGAATTATATTATCTTTAGACAACTAAGGAATCAAGACGGTTGTGATTTTGATTGATGATGTAACAGTAATAACCCCAATATTCGAAACCTATTGTAACTATTTCTATTTTTATCAGCATGAGAATCATGAGATTCTCATGACTGATCTATTTTTTTTATTTTGGACATGTAAAACTTATAAATAGGACTCAGTCCCATGAGAAGGGGGACAAGTAGAGAGTATAGTATCGCCATTTTGTTTTTGTAATTCATAATTCTTAATACAAAGACAGTGTTGCTGATGTTTCTGAATATAGCGTTGGGACTTTACTGAATTTACATTTCTTCCCTGTGCCTTGCTAGGGAGGAAGGGCCCTCCTCTTTAGCAGGGATTACAGTAGTATTGTGGTAGATCAATTATTGTTTCTTGTAGATTGAATTGAGTATACTATTCAGTTTACTAGCCTAGTCGATAGCATGGTGTGTGGTGAACCTTTTTCTTGGTAACATGAAGTGTGTTTTTATTTCTGTAAGATAGTTTCTGATTTCCACGCGAGTCTTACTTGTTGCAATTAAATCCAGAGACAATTATTTCAGTCTTCATTTTCTTCACCCTTTGCTAAAGTGTATCAGCATAGATAGTGCATAATCCTTTGAAATAAACAAACCTACCCTGGGTTGACAATTGATGTTTAAGTTTAGTCAAATTAATATGTGATTAAATTGACACAACATTTTGGCACTGTTGTCGGGGAAGGCATTGACAACAAAGTCAGCCAAGCTGTTTGTTTAATGATATAGTGTCTCTAGTGAATAGTAGTTGGGTGGTAAGACGAGAGGTAAGAACATTCTCATCACTCTAACATATCTGGGCGGGCTCACCACTATGCCCACTAGAACAATTAGGATGTGGAATTTTAATTTTTCTTAGAGCGTGTCCTTAGCTCCAAAGTCGTTGCGTGGTAAGATGAGAGGTAAGAACTTGCGCACCACTCTAACATACCTGGGAGGGCTCACCATATTAGAAGCTGAGACATTTAGGGCATGAGTTAATATACGTAGGGTATATGTGTGAAGATGTAGGAATAATAGAGAAAATAAAATTCCCCCACTCTAATTAGTCGCAGGAAAGACGGGGCGTAAGAAGGAAAAGAAGAGTGTATATTTGGGGAGGAATAATTTTATTGTAGATATGATTTCAAAATTAGAAAAAGAATTGTCCATTTCTTATAGGGACATAAGGAAAATAAGGCCTCAAAAAGCTGTTGTCACACCTAAGCTGGGAGCATCTAGTCCCTCTGTCTTAGATCTCATCACCCCTCAATAGACATAGCCACTCCTAATATTGGAATTTCGGATCAAGAGCAGCAGTGGGAAGCTACTGAACAGGATCTGAAGCTTGAAAACCAAGGGGAGACTAACAGGGAGCACCAAGGGCATGAGTTGGAAAAGTACTTATTTGGCTATCGTCATCTAGACTTAGGTAGTGCAGTGAAGTAACCAACTCCAGAGCAGCATAACCTATCATCTAATAGTCCCTCACCTATAAGAAAGTTTTCTGAGCATTTTGAAGAATATTTATCACATCAGGAATCAGGAGATTCAATTATGGGAGACACAAAATACTAGGACATATGGTACTATCACTACCTTTGAGTTTCTGATACAAGAAGTAAGAGGCGACGCTTCTATGAAGAATATTCCTTTGTCATCTCTTCCATCTTTTCAAGGAATGGCAGTAGAAGATCCAGATAATTTACTATTTGAATTTGATGTCCTATTCAGAAGTTATGATTATACCGCAAATGCACAGAAGTTGAAATTATTCACTGCCACTCTAAAAGGAGCAACATTAATATGGCTTATGGGACTGGGCACTGCTACAATTCGGACATGGGGCGACATGAGAGAGAATTTTCTTTCCAAATATTCGAGGGAAGAGATATTTTGAATAACACAAAAGGAAGACGAGCACCTGTAATATTATGTGGAGAAATTTCACTATAATTTGCAGAGATCCAAATTTAGTGATTTAGCTCCCAAAATATAGAAATCCATATTTATAAGGGGCATGAGAGGTGATTTCCTAGAGAACATGAATTTACTTGGAAAAGGGGACATATCTCAGGAACCGTTTGATGAAATAATAATATTTTGTCTGAGAAGTTTGAGAGGATCGTCCAAGGGAATAAGTGTTGTATGGGACCCCTTGGTACGAATACAAAAATTCATAAGCAGGGGCATGACTAAGGCATATATCGAGAATTTATTTGAAGATTTTAAAACCAATCTCCTTAGCACCTTTTCTGCTCAGATAACGACAATGCAAGTCAACGTCAAGAAAGAACACGAGGAAGCTAAGGCGGCTCTTGCTGTGTTTTGTTCAAAATGAAAAAAGAAACATTCCTTGAGGGAGTGTGAAGTGAAAAACATCATCTTGTGTAATATTTTTGAATTATATAATTCTAAAGACTAGTGCCCAGAGCTTCCTATATTAAGAGCAATACTTAGAGAGTCAAAATGAAGATGTTTAGTCCTCCTATTTCATTGGATCTAGGAAATCATGGCAGCCATGGCCTCCAAGTATGTCGGAAGAATTTTCTTCTTTTAATTCATAGAATAATACATATGCTTAGTAATTTCCATGGAAATAATATTTCTCTTCTCGAGCACAGTTCCCTTCACCCTGGAACCAGTGGTCTCCCACTCCACCTATCTAGTATCCTCCATCTCAGTCAAATCCTTGGAGTGAGAAATGGAGGGGAAATTCTTAGAGTCCAGGCCCTTTAGCATTCCCGATACTGCAGAAGTTACAACTACCCCATCTCCAAATTCTTTTTCCTACACCTCCTGTGCAAATCCAATTTCCTATGCAACCTAATCCTAATCAAAATAATAAGGCAACCCAGAGCATAGAGACCCTGACTACCTTCCAGAATTATTTCATTACTCTAGTTGGACTTAATGAAATTCAGCTTTGGTTGGGAAAAGTGATTAAGACAAATCATTCCCCTATCATTACCAAAGAGGAATGTGAACCTCCTAAGGAAAATATTATAGATATTGTCACGTCTGTAACAACAAATTCGAGAAAAACTACTACTCTTGTAACATCCAACTCGAGTAAAGTTGATACACCTGTAACAACTGATTCGACTATTATAAATAAATATCCTTTGTATCCCCAAAGACTAATTGAGACTGGAAAGAAATCACAACCTGAATCTGATTTTCTTAGGGAGTTGAAAAATTTGCATGTACAGATCCCTTTACTTGTACATTAAAAATCTTGGGAGGAAGCCTAAGGATCCTACTACTATACATGTAATGGGAAAATTATATGAATTAATGACTGATCATCCCCTCCTGACCAAGTATAATGATCTAAGGAATCCTACAATAACTGTTTATATCAACAACAAGCCTATAACCAATACATTGAATGATTTAGGAGGGACCATTAACATAATGACGTAGGACCTCTTTACCACCTTCGAATTCCATGGTCTTAGACATACACCTACGGTGCTTGAATTACCACACAGGTCTCGTGTTAAACTCGAGGGGGTATTAGAGGATATAGTCATTACAGTCGGCTCCTGGAGGTATCCGACTCATTTTCTTGTCTTGCAAAACAAATCCAACTTGGGAGGGAACCCTTTGATTTTATGAAGGCCTTGGATAGATACTATAGATGCATTCATAGGATGTAGATCATGATTTATGATAATATCATATGGCCAAGCTACAAATAACCTCAATATTTACCCTCTAGCAAAGCCAATGGCTTTGAATAATCCCTGGTGGGATGAATTTGATCTCGAATCCGATCTTTCCCTGCCACTTTTGACCCTAGGAAAATATCAGTATTTTAAGGATGAGACAGAGGATGATATCATAAATGGCTTTATTATTAGCTCACTTTCTATCACTTCTATTGAAAATTTGGGGGTGGAAGATGAGGTATAAGATGAAAACTTTGAGAAGATGAGAACCACTCCACATACTGACAGAAGTCCAGTCAAAAGAAAACCAGGGAAGTATTTGAATATTAACCCCCACTTGACCATTGAGAAAACCAAACTATTTTTATAGTTGTTACAAAAATACAAGAAAGCGTTTGCATGGGATTATACAGACATGAAGGGGATTCACCCCAGCTTGTGCACTCACCATATTTATCTGAAAGGTGGCTGCAATCCAGTCAGACAACTGCAACAATGCAGGAACCCTCCATTAAAGGAGGTTGTGAAAGAAAAATTGCAAAAGATCCCAAATGCTACCTTTATCTATCTGATATCTAATAGTGAGTGGGTGTCTCCGCTTGTCTTTGTTCCTAGAAAGAATGACAAGTGGAGAGTCTATGTGAATTATAGAGAACTTAAGAAAGCCACTCAGAAGGACCATTTTCCTTTACCATTTATAGACCAGGTCCTCGATACTCTTTCTGGGAAGAAATTATTCTTATTTTTAGACAAGTTTAGTGTCTACAATAAGCTACAAATTGCCCTAGAAGATCAGGATAAAAGAACCTTTACTTACCCCAAGGTAACTTTTGCATACCAAGTCCTTCTTTTTGGACTCTGCAATGCACTAGTAACTTTCCAAAGGGTAATACTAGGAATTTTCTCGAATATGTTGAATGACTGTCTCGAAACATTTAGGGATGAATTCACACCTTACAGTGATGTCTTTGAAAAATAATTAGTGAATTTAGAAAAAGTGTTAGAACGTTCTGTGCAGACTAATGTTGGTTTAAGTACTAAGAAGTGTCACATGATGATGAAGGAAGGGATCATGCTGGGAAATTACATCTTTGCTGATGGAATCAAGGTAGACCTTGATAATATAGAGGTAATCTAGAAAATCACAAACTCCAAGACACAAAAATAGGTACATAGCTTTCTTGGGCATGCAGGCTATTATAGGAGATTGATAAAAAAAATAAAAAAATCAAAGATTCTGTCACCTCTATTCTCTTTAATTATGAAAGATGTGGAAGTTTTGTGGACAGGGAAATGCGAGAAGGAATTTTTGAAATTGAAAGAATGTGTATCAGCAACCCCTGTTTTGCGTGGACCAAAAAGGAAATTGTCATTTCACATAGCTATTAATGCATCTAACATTGATGTGGGTGTTGTTTTGGGCCAACTGGAGGATAGGAAACATTATGTTATTTATTATATAAGCAAGAACTTGACTCAAGTTGAACTCAACTATACAGTGACCGAGAAATAATTCCTTGTTGTGGTGCATGCTATCAACAAATTTCGACATTACATATCTTGGTATCAAGTATTTGTACACACTGACCACTCTGCCATTCGTTTTTTAATGAATAATCCAATTAATAATGGTAGGGTTACATGTTGGTTGTTTTTGTTACAGGAATTTGATATCACAATACTAAATAAACCTGGGAAAGAAAATGTAGTGACTAATTTTCTCTCTAGACTAACTATTGGTGATGATTGTGTACTTATGGAGGATTCTTTTCCTGATGAATATATTTTTTCTATTTCGACTCACTCACTGTGGTATGAAGACATAGCCAATTACCTTGCTGCAGGGAAGTTCCCACAATACTTATAACCCAAAAAAATGAAAAATATCATACAGCAGAGTGCTACTTACTCATGAATAGAAGAGAATCTCTATCACACCAGACTATATTTTTAGATCAAATGATATGTTAGGGAGGACAAAATTTTTGATATTCTTAGAGCCTGTCATGAGGAACCCTATGGAGGCAACTTCGTAGAAAAGCAGACATTATATAAGGTGTTTTCGACAGGGTACTATTGGACAAAAATATTTCAGGATGCTAAAAATTTCATGAAAGGGTGTGATAATTGCCAGAGAATGGGTCGAACACTACAATTAGATGAGATTTCATTACAGCCTCAAATAGTTTTGGAACCATTTGAGAAATGGGCTCTGCATTTTGTGGGACCAAATAACTCGTCATCCCAACAAAATTCCTATATATTGGTTTGCACATAATATGTCACAAAATGGGTTGAGGCAAAATCGTTAACCAGAGCCACAAAATAGGTTGTTTCAGACTTTCTGTTCGAAGACATATTTGTTCACTTTAGGATACCCAGAGAAATAGTAACAGATGGAGGACCCCAATATACATTTCACTTAATTCAAAGGCTAGTTTAAAAGTATAATATTTTTCATAGAATCACTTCACCTTATTACCCACAAGTAAACGGACATGTGGAGCGCACCAATAAGGTTATTGAGGGGATTCTTACCAAGACTGTGGCCAGCCACTAGAGGGATTGGGATAATAAACTTCTAGAGGTGTTGTGGGCATATAGGAATACATGGAGGAATACTATAGGATTCTCACCATATGAATTGGTGTATGGTAAAATCCTTTATTCCCCATAGAGTTTGAGATCAAGATATTGAGAATAGTATTACATGTGAAATTGGATCTCATAACAGCACAAAAGCAACAGTTGAATCAGCTTAATGAACTATAAGAGAAATGGCTAGCTACTATTAAGCAAATAGAGGTCATCCAGCAATAGAGACCTAATTGGCACGACAGATTCATCAAAAAGAAGAAATTCCAAAAGGGATATTGGGCTCTCCTATATAATTCAATATTCAAGGCTTTCAAGGTAAGCTCTACACTAGATGGCTAGGTCCTTATGAAGTTGATACAATTTTCAACAATGGAATCGTAAGTTTAGTTACCATTGAAAGTGCAAGAACATCGTTACTTGCTAATGGAAATTGTCTTTGGTTATATCATAAACCTACTCCAAAGGATTCATTTATTAACATTGTCACTAAATATGATCTCTAGATTACAAGAGAAAAGGGAAAACCCCCAACACTACCATAACTCTAAATTTTCCAATACATGTAACAGCTGAAAACCACTATGTGGCGGTTGTTACACCTGAAATATATGTGTGTGTGTGTGTGTGTGTGTGTGTGTGTGTGTGTGTGTGTGTGTGTATTTATAATAAAAATTTGACTGTGAAAACCTCTCTAGGGCGCAGTAAGATTAATTGTGAGAGTTGACAATCACTGTTTGGCAACCATCGCACCTTTTTTTCTTTTCCCTTGTAACAACATTATGTAACTCACGTATATCCTATTTTATGTTGTTACAGGGACTATTAGTATATGTTTTTTATTTCTATAAATTTTTCCTGTAATTATTATTTTTCTTGTAAATAAGAAATGGCTGAAGAAATGGCGATTAGATCTACTATTACACATGAAAAAGCCAACAATCCATTAGCAGCCACATCAGCGAAATACTGTCAACCACAACCAAACAAAAAAATAAGCTTTTTATCAACACTACGCTACGGGAGAAATTTACATAATTTGCACATCACCGCCGGAATTTGTCACGTCACCGCCCTTGTGCTAGCCCTTTCTTACCACATCATGCTAGGTATGCCATTAAATGTATATCACATCTTCCCTCTATTTAAAAATTATGGTAGTTAATATGGTACATTTTGGCTGTCGAGAACAGACGTTGCATTAAGACTCGGGGGAGGGAACGAGTCATTTCGTAATCTATGATCTCAAGTTTAAATCTAGTGATCATTGTTAAACATTTCTTCATCATTATCCCTTCATGACGACAATTAAAACATATTTAATGAAATATCTGCACAATCCAGGTCAATAATAAAACCATAATTGTGTATGATCGTCCTTAACCTGAAATTCTCGCTTTATTACCCACCTTACTGCCCCAACATTGACCTCAGTGAAGTATTGCATTTTTGCTTCAAAATTCTCAGAAGAGCATAATACAGAGCAGTGGGATATAAATGGGAGGATTTTCAGTCTAACAGGAGCCCAATTTGACTGACACATTGGAGAATTGCCCCGAGGCATGCCAGGATTTTAAGGAAGATAGCTAGTTCGAATTATTCGAATGACTTAAGGCACTACAAGAAAAAAGGACATTGGTGAAGGGCGAAAATGGTCACCATAAGCTCATTGGTGAGGGTCAAAAGAGCCTTCGTCACCAAAAATTGAACGTCACCAATGGTGGTGTCGCCGAAGGTATAGGTGTTGTGGTGACATTCAAGGTCCATCACCAATAATGATTTATAGTGACGGAAAGTGACCGTCACCATTTCATATGAGCAATGGTGATAGACAATAGCCTCCATCACCAAAAAAATGAATGTCACCAAAGGTGGCATCACCCAAAGTATGTGTTGTGGTGACATTCAAGGTCCGTCACGAATATTGATTATAATGATGGATAGTGACCGTCACCATTTCATATGAACAACAACGATTTTTTGTGATGGACCTTTCATGGCCGTCACTATTGGTGAATATATATGGCAACGTTCATTGACCGTCACCATAAACTCATTGGTGACATCAAAGTCTTCCACGAATAATGACTATAATGACAAATAGTGACCCTCACCATTTCATATCAACAACAAAGATTTATGGTGATAGACCTTTAATTTTCATCACTATTGACGCATATATATGGTGGCATTCGTTGACCGTCACCATTTCATATTTTGGTGAGGGTTGAAAAATTTCACCATAAGCTTATTGGTGATGGTCAAAAGAGCATTCGTCACCAAAAACTGATCGTCGTCATTCCCTATGAATATCAAGGCACGATGGAATTGAACCACCAACCTCCTACTTGTAAAGCAGGTGCTCTTCCATTGAGCTAGCACGCTTTAAAGAATTAGACTTTAAACTAGGAATTGCCCCTAAAGGTGCAAAGATACACCAAAGGAATATAAAATCTAAGAAGATCAAAAGTTGCTATAAATAATATGTTTAATATACATAATAAAAAGACAAAAAGAATAATTTTTTATATAATCTAACAAACCATGTACCACGTAGGAGAATAACTGGAAAGCACAACTAGAAATTTGAATCACAACATAACAATATAAAATAACATGCAACAGGAAAGGAAAAACTGCACAGTTTGAGAAATATGAACAATCCATGGGAATGTTCTTATATATTGATATAGATAACGAAATAGAAATATATATTTATGAAATTCAAGTATCGCACAAGAATGTCTTGAAGAAATATCAATATGTAAAATAATAATTTGTTCATTTTGATTTACCTTGCAGAACCTCAGGAAAAAGTTTCCACAGAAATAGCCAATAAACATAACAACATGGACCTCAGGAGCAATTGTGCAGGGGATAAAATATGAATGTAAAGCACTAGAGAACTATTCAAAGCAAATGACGAAAATCGTATCTATAAAGAACTGAGAACTTTCTGAAGTAAACCACACACATTTATCATCGTGACTAGTACACTTACAAAAAAAGATCAGAATAAATTATGAACTATTCCACCAAAAAACAATGAATTTTTCCACTAAAATACGATTTCAAATTAATCACTAGCATGACGCTAACTTCTCTACAAAAATAGGGAAGTTTCAAGACAATGTATAATAGCTTGCATGGAAATCGTGTTGATAAAACCTTCCAAGGAATAAGACCACAACATTCAATAAGAGTGCCATCATACTTAATACTATCAAAGAGTGGTCAACAGCAAAAGTGAATTGACGAACCTTCATAACTTGCATTGGTTCCTTATCCTTCATCCAACCCTAAAATTTTAGACCAAGGTTAACATTTTGAAGGAAAATTAAGAAAATTCACATGATCTTGTGAAATAAGACTTTTATCACTACCATTAACTATAATGCAACAATTTTGCACAAACAAAGCATCATTGCCTAAAGTGAAGTAGTAAGTGATGATTAAGACTAATTGTGAGCTTAGAATTGTTTTTCCATATGCAACAATTTTGCACAAACAAAGCATCATTGCCTAAAGTGAAGTAGTAAGTGATGATTAAGACTAATTGTGGGCTTAGAATTGTTTTTCCATTTTTTTTTTAATTGTTAGAATTACCGTACTTAGTAGTAGAGGCATTCCCACCATGGATTGGGAAGTCCACAACTATCACTTATGTAACTGGGATTGTTGACTATAATCATTTTAACCTTCTCCTTCCTTTTTCTCAGCCACTGAAATATGTGTTGAGAACTCTTTGCTTAAGACATCCCTCATTAGAATGAGCAGACCATTAGTGATAATAACAATATTCTCGTAACATTTCCACTATCATTAAAATTTATTTTGGGCTAAAACCTAGACTTATGGGTATCTTTGTCATGCCTTGTAAAAAAATGAAAATGAAAAGGGGAAGGAGCATAAGAAGAGGGATTAGAAAACATCCACTGAGAGGAGCTTGAATCATTGTCAATAATGCTCCATCTTTAGGGATCACTTTTGTAACTTGCTTTCAATATTCAAGGCAAGCCAGAAAGCCTTGCTCCAATGAACTCAGTGCATGCAAAGTCCATCTTGTGTTGAATATGAAACAAGAGACACTTGATAAAATTGAAACATTAATCCCCAGTGATGAATTTTTCAATATACTAATGAACAATCAATACAAGCAATTATCAGAGAGGCAGCCACTGCTAAGTAGCTCCTTCCTAAGAGGTTAGAAACATTGTCAAATAACTAGTTTGTAGAAGCCATCGAAATCACCCAACAGGCACCACATTGCACACAACATGTTGAGTTGTGGGAGAAAGAATCTTAAATTAGAATGCACCCTTTTGCGAGAGTAACGAAATTTTGGAGAAACAAAAATGCCTATGATAGGTGATATATTTGCTGGAGGTATTGAAATGGTGCCATAAAATCAGGAGGTTGGTCCAGACCCCAAGAGATATTTAGGGAAAAACCCCAAACCCAAGTAGCTCTAAGGTTATGACAGAAACATTGAGAAGGAATGTGAAGGCAAAATTCTTGCAATCAAACTAAACTCATAGGATAACTACGAACCAAGAGTGACAAAGTTCTAGACAGTTCCTTAGTCTAAAGTGGCTAGAAGCTCATGCAACACTAGAAGGTTATTTTATTGGGCAAAGAGAATGCTATGTGCATCTTGCAGATGCAAACTACTCTTGCACGTGATGGGGAAACGGGCTTGCAAAAAGATGCCATGTGTGCAGCATCAACGCACACAACATTCTCTTTTGCCCAATGCACTAACCTTCTAGTTGTGGCCAAATAGCACTTGGGTCACAGTGGCAAGGCTTTGAGTAGCAGGCACTTACCAAATCTTCCACAATTTTCATTATTGTACCAAAACTAGATCTTGGACCTATGCTAAGATGTGAGGTGTTTCCACTACAAGACATCAAGTAGCATCTTTAGCATTCAGAGCTGGAAAACTTGAGAAACACCTTGACCAGGGAGAAACAGTCAGAAACAAATGAACAAATAAAATAATAATAACTATAAAAGATTATAAATAGGAAACCTTGCTATCACTGCACTAGAGGTGCAGGCCTTCACTTTTTTATTTTTCATTATAATTTGCACAAAATCCCTCCAATCCTAGCTTGTCACATTTTTGCATTTAGCAACAGTTAAAGCCTTTTTCATTTGGTCACGTACGAATCCAAATGGATAGCTGCTATTATATATGCCATATATAACAATTAGGAAGCCAAAACAAGTAAAAAACTCAGAAACAAGTTATTCCTGTCTTCTAAAATGAAATGTTTCAACTATAACTTCTTATCAGGAAATTTTAGTTACAGTAACAGCAATGGTATGCCAATTGCATAAGCCATATTTATCTCCTGTGGAAAGGTTGATTGTAATCCCCGTGTGAGCCAAAATCTCAATAAATAGCAACATAAAGAACTAATATGCAGCGGAATTGTTGTAGAAAATATTTTATAAATGGGAAAGGTAGTGAATTATGGAATAGCATATCATGCGTACTACCTATTTATTTTCTTACCCTGCAATATCATTTTCAGTTTCTTTAATATTTGGGTACATTTCTCATTTTATCTAGAATTGCAGTGAGATAGTTGTCTGATAGTTGGTCATATTACAGTAGGAACGTCATCAATATAGGAAATCTAGTTTTTGACTGAAAATGAGAGCAGGGCATAAGGAAAATCATTGCTACAAGGTAAAACTATGATTGACAACTTCTTATTGGAATGTATATTATTTGGAGTTAAATACAAACTATGATTATTTGTGGTAATGCTATGGATGTTGGAGAATAGACATTCAAGAAAGTATTGTCACTGTAACACGTCTACAATGTAGTTGTAGATCCTTTTTCACCTTGGTTTCTATTTTCTGCAATGGCTTGTAGTGGTAGCACGATGCATGCATTAGATATTTGCTTCTAGTTTTCTAATGAACTTGGTATTTTCAAGAGGGTCATAACCTGTTAGGAAAGAAATTATTTTTTCATAAGAGGAATTCCTAGAAAAAAATTGGTCAAGAGGCTAATCTGCAAGACAAAATTATAATATATATTGTGACTTCTCCAAATCTTGAAACTTATTCAATGGTTGATACTTCACTAATCAGTCAATTATGCAGCAGTCTTCAGAAACCAAAACACAATGGTGACTTGCAGGTCATGTTTGCATTATGATAGTACAAGCTTAGTCTATTCAGAGGCCTACCATATGCAACAAAAGAGATTTTTAGAGAATCTTTCCATGTGCACTATTGGAATTTTAGGACAAATGAAATAGTTAGTTTATATATCTTCAACGATTTTGAATTAGGAAAGAAGCCATTAAAATGTACATCCACCATAAGACTAGGCCGAGTTCAATCTAGTCAAGTGTGTTGCTACTTGCACACACTTGTTATTTATTTTTCCCATCTTAGACCTTAGAAAACTGACATAGTAAGTGTATAAGAGTTCCCAAAATAAGTTTCTAAGTGAGATGGAAGACATGTGAGAAAATTCAAGCTGGCCTATCCATGTTCACCCATTATTGGGCTTCTTTAAAATTAATAGTTGAGGAAAATTTTTCAACACTTTGGGACTAAGGAAGTATGCCAACTTGTAAGATTAAATAACATTGCAACACCATGAGAGTCATCTAGAATTTTTGAACTGATGTTGACCAGTTTAGCATATTAGTAGGAGACAACTTAGCAACATCTTAGTATCATGTTGCATGAAGAATTGACTCGAACCTAAGTTTTTGAGGCAACTGATACACTGCCCAAATCATGTCCTTTATGAGAAAAAGTTTGCACATTGAGTGTGTGAGAGAGTGAATGGGTATCATGTTCACATGGATTGATATATTAGTCAAATTTGTATTTTCTTATCTTTTCCTAAAGGCTAATATCAGTAAATCCGAACATTAGAGTGGGTGCCTTCACATCTGAAGAGACAAATCTAGAGGGATTGTGTTAAATACCATTTAAGTTCATCATTCTACCCTCATACTCAATGGAAATAAAAATTTCATATTATTCATGTCATATGTGCCCAAGGTTTGAAAACACTAAGGTTTAAACTCCCAACATGTCCTTTATTAGAGTGGGTGCCCTCACATTTGAAGAGACAAATCTAGAGGGATTGTGTTAAATACCATTTAAGTTAATCATTCTACCCTCATGCTTAATGGAAATAAACATTTCATATGATTCATGTCATTTGTTACCAATTTTTGAAAACACTAAATTTTAAACTCCTAGGATCTCATCATTCCCTCTAGTTGAAGGAATAAGAAATTTGAAAAGAAACATTGATCTCCTATAGTGCCCCGTACCTTTCTTATTTCGCCTTTGCACTTGAGAATTTGATGGCTTAGGATTTAAGTGGTAGATTCAACATACAGTTGAGGTTGTTTGACCTTTTGGGAAACTATGCAACGATGAGTGCTTTCTATATCCAATATTATAATGATCCATTTTAGATGAATCTCTTAGCTTTCACTATTTTAAGATTTTTGAATATTGATCTTATTAGAAATTGTAAGTTAAAGGTAATTGTTATTGCAAAATCTAGCACCCCTATGGCATCATAGGTATGGGCACCTCAACTTGACCTATCTCTCTCAGTTGGCATGAGAGAAACTAGTAGATGGACTTCTGAACATTCTGTAGAAGATCTACAGACTTTGTAGAGATTGTCAGGTAGGGAAGCTACATTGAATACCATTTTATGAAGGACAAGCTTGGAGAGTGTAGAGGGTCCTTCATTTGGTACTTTCAGACATATGTGAACCAATGAAAAGGACATCAACCACTGGTGATAGGTACTTCCTTCTATTTGTTGATTATTTCAATAGAAAAATGTGGGTATATTTTCTATAATTAAAATATGATGTGTTTAATGAATTTCAAAAGTTCAAAGCGTTAATAGAGAAACAATTAGGTTTTCATATTTCCTCTCTTAGATATGTTACTGGTGGGGAATTCTACTTAAAATATTTCAATAAATTTTGTGCTAAACATGGGATCCAAAGACAATATACTACACCTTACATTCCACAACAAAATGTACTGGTTGAGAGGCAAAACTGTACTATCACAAAGATGGCTAGGTTTAAGTTGTAGAGGAAGTATATTCCAAATAGGTTTTGAGCTGAGGAAATGTTCACAATAGTATACCTATTGAATAGATCTCCCACGATGGCAATGAAGTAGAAGGTCACAAAGAACCATGGTATGGAAGAAAGTCCAAGTAAGTCATCTTAAAGTTTTTGGTTCTATTGCCTACACTTGGATTCTAGCTAAGAAGATAACCAAGTTAGATCCAAAGAGAAAATCTAATGATTATAGGGTACAACAACAATATAAGGTTTATAAGTTGATTGATATTGACACTGATAGAGTAAGCTTCAATAGTGAAGTTGTTGTTGATGAGGAGGTTGGACCTTTCCAAACTTCTCCTAAGTTTGAATTACTTAGAAGCTGGAAGGGGTTGAGGATTCAGGTGTCAAGCTTCAGGTACCTGCACTTGAAGGGGGGTGGAAGATTTTGAGCATGATGAATCTCCTAGACTAGTAATTTATGATCTAGATATAGGTGGTCTAGGTCATGGTGACAATACTGACTTGGATGAGGAAGATCACAAGAAGAGACCCAAGTAATGGCACAACACCATTAGATATGTTTGAGTAAGCAAAATTATCAAGGGATGATTATTTAGTGGAAAGCGAAATTAGAGAACATAGTCAACTTTTCTCTCATGGTCAATATTAAGGAAATCTATGAGTCAATATGTTTGAGGAAGCACAAGGGAGACCGAATTGGGAAAGAGTTGTTAGCCAACTAAAAAATTTGTTATATCAAATGCTGGCTAAATCATTTTTGGAGCCTTCAAGAAACAAGTTTTATTCCTAAAATTTTTTATCTCTTGAAGAATCTTAAAGGCCTCATGCCTCTGTCCAAATCTTCATTGCTGTTCCTTTTTATACTCAGAAATTTTGCCTGATTTCATGAGAAAAGACTGTTGCGAAATCATCATTTTTCCCCTTCCTCCACTCCAAACTATCCTTCATTTTGATCCCCATTTTTCCTCCATAAAATTCCTCTATTTTCATGATTCCCCTTCTTCCATTCATGAAAATCATTTTCCATAGTTTAAAACTCGTTTTTAAGCTATACCAAAACCCCCAAAATCCATCTAAACATCTCGAAAATGTCCTAAAAAACAAGTATTTTGACTATGGGTTTAAGCCCCCTTGGCCTAAGTTTTAAGCCACTTCCCCTCCACGTGCCCGCACCCTAGAAGCAGGTGCTAGACCCACAAAGTGATTATCACATCGCAAAGTCTGAGTGCATAAGTCTGTTTACGATGTTTAAAAAAGTTTCAATGTGATTAAGCCCATGTACATATGCCCCGGGCATACTAAATTTCATATAACCCAAAGCCCCACAATCGGGTGCTTAGCCTTATTAAAAAATCCCTTCCCGATGCTTTTTTCCTTTGTATTTCATGAAAAATCCATTTTTCCTATGTTACAAAGGGTTCCGCCCATCCCATCAGAAACTTCTTCAAGGTTTCTTCCGACTGCGCCCCTTTGAAACCTCTGATTGTGATGACCCGATCGCAACATCACATCGGCCTTCCTCCATCGCATCGGAAAAATACAAAGGTTTAAGCCCGCGCCTGGTGCCCGCCGATTGCGATTCCCCAATCCATCCTCCGCCGTCGATCTGATCTGCAGATCGATGGCCCCAAAATCATCGCATTGGAGTTTTTCTGTCAACACTATTAAAAGGTTTTATTCAAAACTGCCGATTGCGATCTCCCAATGCATCTCCCTCCATCGATCTGATCTGCAGATCGACGGTCTACATTTAATCGCATTGGATCTTTTCATCGGGTGCGTTTTTAACATTTTTTTTTCCTCGGTCGATTGCGATCCTCCAATTAGATCTGGATCGTCCACGTGTCCAGATCAGATGGTCCTAGATATTTCCTCATGGTTTCATCACCCTCCGCCTTCCACCAAGAGGATTTTAACGCGTATTCCCAACCGTCAATCTTTGCGCGATCGACGGTTCTGACATATTTTCTTCCTCCGCTCTTATTTTAACCTTCTCTTAGCTGATCTCCACCGTTGGATGTTGCCATCCAACAGCCATGCTTTTTCCCTACAACCTCTGAAGTAGTTTACCCACTACGCAGGATTTTATAACATTTATGTATTTTGGAGGGATTAAAGGTTTTTCATTGTATTGAAGAAAAAGCCGAAGGCTGAGAGTGACGATTCTCACGCATTCGATTCATTAAAGGGAAACTATCCATGGGTTCAATTTCCACATCTCGTCAATGCTTCATGAGGCATTGATGCCATACGAGCCCTGCACAGCCTGCACATCAACAAGACATAGTGTTATCAAATCACAATAAGAAGAGTATCAATGTTGAAGACAGAACACAGTAGAACAAAAGATTGAAGACAAACTTGAGGATTACGGCTAAGATTGATTATCAAAAGCCTAATCCTCCAAAGAAAAACACAATTAAAGAAAATCATAAGTGTTTATTAGACAAAAAGGCCTCCACCACCACATCTGAGGCGAATTGATTCCTCCCAGCTACCACAAAGCCACCTGTGCCTCACAACATTCAAACAGAGGCCAAAGTTATTGATCAAACGAAGATATTTTCCTCAGTGCAGCCAAAGATTTAATTCTGCTAAGGGAACTTAATGCAAAAAAAATATCAGCAGAGTTATTACATCCTGAACAAAGCCTTAAAAGTCAACAAAAGCTCCCACCGAGCTTAATCTTAATTGTAAAACATTTAATACAGAGGACACCTATGTACACTTCTCCATTGAGCCCCTCAAAGTCCGAGAAGCCTTAAAGACTGTATTAATTATCTTGGGAGATCTTTTATCAGATCTCACCTCCTCATTCTTCTATAAATACTTCTGTTGATGAGAAATTGTTGGTTAGGTTGGTTGTTGAATTTTGAAATATAATTGAGCTTGAGACTTCTACTTTTAAATAGTGTTCACTGGCTCTTGAAGCTCTGTTTGTGATTAGATTAGTTAGGCTAAAAAGTGAAGATGATTGCTGAACTAAAATGTTGGACCTAAAGACTGTATCTGGTTTGACATCAATAACAAGTTGTTTCTTGGGATCCTGGTCTATATCACTGGTGAAGTGCCCCTTTCTTTGTTATTGTTTTTTCCTTCTATGTATGTCATATTGTCCACTATTCTCTGATAAAGAACAACATTTATAGAGTTAGGATTTACTATTTACCAATACCCTTCTCTGACTGATAAGCTTTATCTCAATGTTTTCCTCCAATTTTTTTATTTAAGAATGATTCAATACAGTCTAAGCAGTTAGGAATGCTGGCGTTCCCTCGTCCTACTATTTTCTTTAAAATTTGTTCTTGAAAGTTATATTCATTATTTTCTTATCAAAGTTAGACTAGAAAAGTGATGGTTTTCCCTGTTTCTAGCTTCTATTCTCCAAAGGCAGATTCTGAAGGTTTTCCTTGGTGCTGACTGAAAGCAGACCAAGTTTAAAAGTACCTTATCTGATCTTAGGTTACACTTTGTTTATCTTCTGTGTTTTCATACTTTCTGAAGGTAATTATGTGGATTACTAGATTGTTTGTCAATTAAGCTGCTTTAATACAAACTTGCCCAAGAAGTCTATGGTTAGCCCTGTTCTTGGTTGGTTTTAAATGGTTACTTAAGAGGATTTTCTTGTTTGGACTGACTGTAAATCCTTGGTGAAATTATTATCAGTTTCCACCCCTCCAACACTTTATTGTTTCCATTCCGTCATTTTAATCTCAATAATCTTGTGATATAGATGACTTGCCCCTTGGATCACTCCTGATGTTGTTGCTCAATTAAAGCCCTGTTATGACTCCATAGCCCAATGGACTAAAAACAAGCGCTATATCTATCTTTTTAGCCAAAGTTGTTCTATTTGCTTGCAACTTCTCACCTTTGAAACTTTTTTGCACTTGGAACTTTCTCCTCAAATAATAATCATGCTCAACCATCCAAAACAAAACAAAACCCTCGGCCTTCATAACTAGCCTAACATCATTACCATAAAACTTCAAAGACAAATCCATATTTGCACTTATTGGAGAGATCCCTCTCCGGATTCAAGAGGGCTAGATCCTAGAATCCAAAAGTGGTTGAAATAATGTTGTTTCTGTGATTGGACTTTGCCAAACTTGCTAATTATAGATTCCTAAAAAGAGCCATGGTAGTCAAATATGAGATTTTGATGAAAAACCAGACTTGTGGTCTCACATCACTTCCATTAGGGAAGAAACCTATTGGTTGCAAAGGGATGTACAATATCAAGTACAAGGAAAATGGTACATTTGAAAAGTACAAAGTATGGTTGGTTGCATAAGGGTTTTCTTAGCAATATGGCATTGAATATGAGGATACCTTTGCTCCTAAAACAAATATGAGCACCATCCAACTTGTTCTAGCCACACTAGCACACTTTGGCTGGAAGGCCCATTGTATGGACGTGAAAAGTCCCTTTCTTAATGGAGATTTGCAGGAAGAAATCTACATGTATCAACCATACTGTTTTCAGGTTTTAGGGAAGGAGAATCTGGTATGCAAACTGAAGAAGGCTCTGTATGGTTTGAAATATGCACCTAGGGCATGGTATATCAAGATTGATAGGTATTTGGATGAAAAGGGGTTCCAGTGGAGTGCTTCAGATTCCAACATGTATGTGAAAAGAGTTGGTAATGATATCATCTTTCTGTTCATACATGTAGATGATACCATTATCATATGTAGTGAGGCAAGTTCAATAACACATCAAATCCAATATGAGATTTTTTTTTGAAGTTTGGAAAATAGGTAACAACATTTTTGTCTCACAAAAAAATAATGCCAGGAGTTTTTTGGACAAGTTTAGAATGACAGATTGCAAAGTCTTGTATACACCTATGGAGAAAGGGTTTGAAACTTTCAACCAAAACTGACTCTAAGGCAATCAATGGGTCAATGTACATGCAACTAGTTGGTAGCTTGATATATCTTAGAGTCCCTAGACCTGATTTGATCTTTTTTGTTAGCTTCATTTCTAGATTCATGATAAAGCCAAAGGTATATTACTAGACAACAACAAAGTGAGTGCGGAGATATGTGAAAGGGACACTTGAATTTGGAATTCTCTACAACAGAAGCAAAGACCCTAGCCTATGTGGGTATACAGGTTCAGATTGGGAAGGTTCTCTTCATAATAGAAAATCCACTTTTGGATACGTTGTTAGCCTTGGCATAGAAGCAACAAGCAACAAGAAGCAACATGCACAAGTCGGGAGCCCTTTTGTCAACAGAAGAAAAATATCGAGGAGTAGTGAAAGAAGCATGCTAGGTAGTTTGGCTCAAGAGGATGCATTGAAATGAAACAAACATAACCAACACCCTTGTGATGTGAGAACCAAGGCTTGATGAAACTTGCCAAGCATATTTTCTTTCGCGAGCATACGAAACATGTTGAGGTATATTACCACTTCATCACATAGCTTGCAGAAGATGGGTCTACCGAATTGTAGTATTTTCCTATAAAGAATCAAACTGTAGACATTCTCACCAAGGGTTTGGGTTCTGAAAAATATGTAAAATTCTAGGATAAGCTTGGTGTAGTTAGTAGATTGACCATTAAGGGAGGGTATTAAAGTAAATATTAATTCATTGTTCAATAATGGTCAATTAGGTACTAGATTTAGGCAATAATAAAGTCAGATGGACTTTAGTTTATTTTATGTGTTTGATGTCTTATTTCACTTTAGTGTGTATTTCTGTCTATCTCACATTCATGAAGTGGATTGACTCAACTTTATTGTAACCTATATAAGAAATATTTTGTTTTCTCACTATTAACTTGAAGGCACATGACAACAATGAAAAGAGGGGTTTTTGTAGTTACAAGACACAATATTGTTTTTGCAAAGTGGAAAGCACATGAAAAAAAGGCCCTTTATCCGTCCTTTCCTTAGGTACAATAAACCCAAAATATTTTCTCACAATTTTTTTTATATTTTTCTCCAATGACCCCAATGACTCACTTCACTTTCCTTAGTTTGAAAACAAAGAGAAATAGCCCTTTCCCAACCTTTTGAGAAAGGTCTTACTTACAGCAAATGAGATTATCCCAACTCCAAACCCTATGAACAATATTCCCCAATATAAAAATAAAGAATCCTGCAACAATAGAAAGATCAAATAAAAAATTGGTTTCCAATTTAGAATCCAAATGAAACATAAACTATTTAATTTCTAGAAAAGACCCTTCTCTAAGGTAGTTAACTTGCCTTTGCAAAAAAAATGACAAGCCACCCAATAATATTTGGAATGGCAGCCACTAATAATTCTTGCATACAAACATAACAAAGATTAATCCTACCAAACTGAATCAAAAGGATGAAATCCATAGGAAAAAAAAATATTAAATCTTATTAATACCACATAAATGAGGGGACTACATGTATTGTCCCCATAACAAGCTGATATCTATTTGAAATAAAGATTTATAATATCAAAAACAAAAAATAGTAATTAAGCTAAATCTAAATCTTCTTGAGCAATGATAGGGTTGGAACTTGATATACATAGTATTAAGGGAACTTACGCCTTTTCGTCCAATATAATCAGCAACATGTCCACTGACTATTGCACCCACAGTGGCTCCCATGTTTGATAAGGATCCAAATAAAGAGAACTAACACATAATTCAACATGTTTTAGGTCACAATGGGCCTTTCTATAGTCCCGTTTGGAAATATTAATCACTTTAACCCAATAGGCAACAATTGAAATTTTTTGTGGTAGCATTCAGAACTTATAGAATTTACTGCGTTGGACAATAGTAAATGCACCAAAATAGATATTAAATAGGTCCATGAATGTCTTAATATATGTATGATCGTTTGTGTATTTATCCTAAAATTCTGACTGAAATACATGCCCTTAAAAATCATCTAACAGTGAAAACATACCTGAGACAAGGTTAAATCAAGATCATCAATGATCCCATTTTGAGTAGGCGATGAATATTCAACCTGTTACAACATTACTTTTCCAGAATCAGGAGAAATTTAATCAACCCTTCCCTATTTTGAAGACTGGAAGGTATTCAAGCCAAAGGTTGAGAAGAAAACTAAGAAATAATAAAAAGAACTTACATAGAATCCAAACTCCATAGGCCCCAAGGCAACAATATATGTACAAAGTATTGTAACAAGAGAACTCCCTTGGAAGGATTGAACATCTGCACTTTTTTCCTCTGTACCACTAGGACGACTAGATTTTGATCTGATACACTGACTACTTCTTTTTTCTAAAAGATGCTTCTTCACATCTATATTGTCAGCCCTATTTCATGTCTCCAAATCATTTTTGTATGCCATCTGGTTCTCAAGGGTAAAAGTCCCATAGAAAAAATTTCTTGCAAATTTAATGCCAAATTACTAAACTCCTCCTGCACAAATAAGCCCGTGAAAACCTTTAACAGTAGCACATGATGATGATAGACATCAATGCTAGTAGAGAAATCTCATAGCTGGGAAAACAGACAATGATAATTCAACAATACTGTGATGTACATGATTATGGTTTTGAACAATATCATAGCTATCAAGAAACAAATAATCATTCAGGCTAATTCATCAATACATGGAAAAAATTCATTTACAATTTTGTCCAATAGATGCAAACATATATTTTCTAGAATGATGTGACATGAGCCTAGAAGAGAAAGAACACCAACAACGATATCAATGAAACCTATATGGAGCATATTGCAGAACTAAATATGTTAGCTCCCAATAAATTATTTTTCTTTTGAGAGAAAAAAATTTATTCAGATGCCCGATGTACAATGTCTAGTTGCTAGAAATGATATTTTTTTGGAACAATTTGAGAGAAGCCTAGAAGAACAAAGATACCAACAACAATATCATTCCAGAAATGCAGCATATTGCAGAACTCATTCTATTAGAGCCCAATAAATTTTGTGTCCCTTATGAACACAAAAACATACTCAGATGGCCACCCTACATAACATGCAGATCAATTGCAAATTCACAACCAATGGTATATTTGAAACATGCCAATGAAACCAAACGCATAATCTTACAATTTGAAACATGACAATCAAATCAAACACCCAACACAATATGACTATTAGGAAACCACCATTCTCATGGAAGGGAGGAATGATTAGTATCCAGTGGGTTCAAATTTGATTCAAAATTAGATACTTATGCACAGGCCGAGGAACCATATCCATATGCGATAACAATGACTTGATTCAATGGTAGTGCCATCCATATGCAAAAATAATGGTTTCTCTCAACATTGAATTTTGCCTTCAACCAAAATCAACTTAGTTTTGAAGATCCATTAGATTCCACTTGAATGAATTCAAAAAAACTTCCAAATAAGATGCAGAGCATAGCTTACAAAGGCCAGATTCAAAGACAAAATAAATCATATTTTGATGACCTCATACAATAAAAAAATGGAAATAGAAACTCACAAAATCAAGAAAAACCAAACAAGAAACAAGAAAGAAGCATAAAAAAAAAATGCAATACTGTTGTTACCTCTTCCAATAGATACATAAAATGGGTATTCTTCTTATATGAGAAGATATACCCAATTCAGCCAAACTAGCAAACATTATATCGGATGGAGATACAAATTCCGCCTTGTGGGATTCTCCTCAGATAAATATCATAGGAAAATTTAACAAATGTGAAGAATTCCCAAAACTCACAATTCCAGTCTATCTTTCCTTATAATCGAATTTCATTATAACCACAATTTTAGATAACCAAAATTTCAGATAAGGTGAACACGTCATACTAGCAAGGCTGGGGCTAAAAATGTTGTTTTTTCTCTCATGGAAGACCTTAAAATGGCCAATAAAAACCCAAGAGCATGCATCCAAACCCTATGTATGCATGAAGTGCTCCTTGTACAAATCCATCATAGTTCTAAGGCCCACCGGAGGAGATGTAATGTACTCTATGTATAAATTTCATCTACAGTAATCATATTCAAGTCCTACTTAGATGCTAAGAGGTAATGGAATAGGAAAAAGTTCTAGGGACTAATAATGGAATAATACAACCAAGCCAACTAGTACAAAGGAAGTTTCAAGATTATAAATCATAATATTCAGTTTGTCAAAAAAATGAATTTGTCAAGAAAGGAATGTCTCTTAGAATGGCACCAGGGTTTAAAATGTGCATCAATTATTTCTACTCTATATCAATTCATTGGTCAATGATTGTTATCCTACAGTTCTTGCAAATAGCTAAATTGTTTTGGAAAAATCTCCTGATATAAATATATTTGGTGTAGAGATGCTATTTCATTTTTTATAAGTCATTGTGGCATGGAAATAATTGAGGTTCAACGGGTTGAACTTTATATATAAATATAATGGATAAATTATTACTCCCTTTTAAGTTACTGCATGATTTGTTGTTGAGGATGTATTGTTTGTGTACTCAACATTACCACCAAGGATTCTGAATCAGAGTGAAATTGGCTTGGACCAACTCGGCCATAGTGAGACCACACATAGCTAAACATACATAGCTAAGAAACATGGATTTACATTTGAGCCCTTAGCTTTTCCTTCTAAATGTCTAAAAAACATGGGCATGGAAATATTCTTTGTTGTTTGCAAACTCCTTACAACACAAATAGTTGAAATTTAGGCCTGTCTTTATAGAAACGGCTATAGATTAATGTTAGACCTGACTATATAATATTCAAGGGATACTTCAACCCATTTTTGGTATAGATTAAATTCTTGGGATTTAAGTCATCAGGACAAGCTGGCAATTGATAATAGAAAAGCATTTGAGCAGAAGCCACTGGCTGGAGGTAGCTATAAGCTATTGCCTGGGATTGTTTTTTGGGCCCGTGTTGTGATGTGTTCGCTTGGGGTATTGATTTTGAGATTGACCTATGAATAGTATTCATGGAATTAAATTTTGTTTGTTTGCTAAAATGGAACTCCTAGCAAAGATATTAGTCAAGAGCTTGAACAAATCCATCTTTTAATGCAGGCCTAGCCATGAAATCTGTCACCCTAACATTCTTAAATATCCACAAGGGACTTTTTGATGCTAGCAGTGCAATGTATTTTCTTCACTAACCATCCAGTAATTTTTCTGATACAAATTTATTTATGTGCCTATATCCATGAAAATATTTCAATCCATCAAAAATGACATTTCAGCTGCCTAGAAGAATATAAAAGGGGTTAGAAATTGTAGTAAAAAATGTTACCATGCTATCATAAATATTTAATTGATTATTTAATCAATTTTTTCATTCATCCTGGCCCTCTCAATCCCATGCCAATAGAATGGGGTACCTCAGATGATATATCAAGCCTTACAAATGTGGGCAAATAATAAATCTTTCCAGTGAAAGTGGTTTAGCAAAAAAATTTCTTCAAGCTTATTTCTGGTCAAGGGTTTTCACTCTAATATGCGAAGGGGAGGAAGAAATATGTGCCTGCTCCTTATGAAATTTTCTCCATCCCAAGAACTCATTTATAGAGTTTCAATTCCATGACAAGTTGAAGTGAATATCTCTATAAGTGATTTCTATTTTTTTTTTAATTGTGACGAATAAATGATTGACTGTGTTCATTCTTGGTAGTTCTAAATGTTGTTTCTCGTGAAACACAGATTGAATTAACCCTGCTCAGTGCAGAGTCTTCATTATTATCACGAAGAGACAACTTTCTGATTTTATAGACAAACATAATTACTTCAGGATGAATATTAGCTAGCTGCTATTTCACAACATCAACCTTCTCAGGCCACAAAGGAAGTATTTTTATTGTGTTTGGAAGATCACAACCATACATTTCTTGGAGGTCTTTAATTCTCGGATTTTCATCTATCAACTCTGGAACGATATATCCAATTTTGGTTCTAGGTGGAGGTATCTCATTAAACCTTATCTTATATCCATTGCTGCATATGTAAGGTTGTTTTTTTATCATGAAAACACTCTTAAACCCAATCCCTGAACATATAGAAAGGTATAACACATATCATCTCAATAGCCATGGCCCAGAGCTCTTAAACCCAGTCTCTACATATTTTCGAAATATGAAACAAATTTTATCAACAATCAAGGCTAGAAAATGTTCCCAATCACCACAATTTTATTTTGTATTCATAACATACTTAAGCTATACATCTATGACCCAAAGTTTTCATAGTCAATCTCTGCAAATTTAGAAATGCATAGTGAATTTTATCTAAATATAGTGAATTTTATCTAAACAGTTAGGACTAGAAAGTACTCCGCCTCATCCCAATTCCATTTTCTTTTGTACATATTTCATCTAAACAGTCATGACCGAAAGCTCTTAAACCCAAACTACGCAAATTGAAAAATAGATTACAAATTTTATCTAAATATCCAGGGCTAGGAAAAGATGCCAATCACATGAGTTATAGCATATTCTCATTAAATATTTTATCTAAATGGCCATAGCCCAAAGCTGTTAAAGCGAAACTTCAAAACTGAGAGATGCACTAAAAATTCTACCTAAATAGTTGGTTCTAGAAAAAAGTTGCCAATTGCCCCCATTCCATCCTGTTTTCAAAAAATATTTCATCTAAACACCATGACCAAAGATCCTAAACCCAAATTCCATAAATTTAAAAACGCACACCAAATTCTATCTAAAAATACAGGGCTACAAAAAGCTCCCAATCACTGCAATTCTATTATGTTTTTATACCATATTTCATCTAAACATCCATGAGCCAAAGTAGTTAAAGAAAAACTGTTCAAATTCAAATACCTAGTGCAAATTTTATTTTAACAGACAGGGCTAGAAAAAGCTCCCAATCACCCCAATTTATATTGTTTTCATAACATGTTGCATATGAGCAGCCACTCCCCGAAGTTTTTAAACTTGATCTCTGCAAATTTAGAAATAGATATTACATTTTATCTAAACAATAGATAGTCAAGGATTGAAAAACCTCCCTATCACCCCAATTTTCTTTTGTTTTATGAGTATAGGTTTTAAGAAATGAATATCTTCCTCGCCAATGTAGCCTCCTTGTATTTTTCCATTCTTGGTAGATCGTACAACGCTGCAGAGATATTATATGTTGTGGTTGGTGAATCCCAATTAATTGCTAAAGATCAACAGAGTAGCAGAGGCACCCACACCCGTGACATCTTAGGTTGTAATCACGAAAGGGTTTAAAATGTGCATAAATTCTTTCTAATCTATATCAATTCATTGGTTGGTGATAGTTATCCCACAGTTCTTACAAATCACTAAAATGTGTTGAAAAAATCCCATTTATTTTGTATTAGCACCAAATTTTGAATTCTGGGCATGGTAGAAATGTTGCAAGATGGCTTGTTTTCTGTAGGAATTTCTCATGAACATAGGAGAATCAAAAAAATCTTCAACAAATTATCACCCACACCTTTGGCTTCGTCTTCCTCTGTGGAATCTTGAACATACAACCTCTTGAGTGCCTCGTTGTGCTGGTATAGAAGAGTTTTGAAGTGACATATTCCTTTTGTAAAATGAAATCACCGTGATTGGAGGCACCTGGAATCCAATTTCTTGAGTTCAGGCAAAATAATTCATGTAACATTGAAATCATCATGATTGGAAACACGAAGTCCATTTCTTGAGTTCAACCAAGTGTATCAAATCAGAGTTGGGATAGCATGGACACACCCTTCCTCCTCCTTCGTTGGACAAACCCTGCAATGCAAGGGAAATAGACGATGGAAACGAAAAATTTTGATATTCGAAAAACAAAAATCCCATGAACTAGTTTTACTCAAAAGCGAAGGATAAGGGGTTTTGAGAGAGATTATTAAACACACACTCTACAAGGATTTTTCATGAAGGAAAAGTTGTTTCCTACTAAATTTTTGATTATGGTATGGTGGTGTAAAAATTTTCATTAAGTAATGGGTTACAATGGGGTTGGGGTTGGAAAAGATGAGAGTTCAAAGGACTAAATGGCTACGAAGGACACAAAAGCTAAAAAGAAAGTTTAATGAGTTTTGATGAAGTAGAGATAACTAATGAGTGGTGGTTGAACTTGATGTGAGAAAATGAAGAAGGAAATGAGGAGTTGCAAAACTAGATTAAGTAGGAAGAGAGTAGTGAAGTGAGGATGAGAGAGTTGGAGAATTTCAATGGGAAAGGTGAGTTGGTGAGCGGATGGTTGTGAAACAAAGGGTTGATGATAAAATATAGCTCAATAAAGAGTGGTAGTCAATGCACCTCAATGAGGTCTAATGAACACACTGGAGTGAGGTTACAAGAGATATGTGATTACAAAGTAGCAGGTTGGATGCAATGTAGGATGAGATTGCGAATGAGAAAGAATCAAATGAACTAATGGGAAACCATATCCTAAGGCCAACAAAGGATGAGAACCTAGTAGCGGGCATGGCACTAGAAAATAACAAAGTTGGCCTTATACCAACCTTTCCCCTTATGCTTCTTAAATACAAATAGGTAACACTACACTAGCATGTTAATAATGGTTCAAGTCCACCTCGTAGTCAGCTTACTTATGGAGGAACAATAACAATTAGAAAAAGTAGTCTTAACAATAGTGCAAGTTTGAATATCAAGAGTAGCACACTTGGGAGTTTTAGTTAGTTAGAGAAAAAAACAAGGGTTTCATGAATTTTAGTACCTATGATGCTTTGAATTATAACCGAGGAGCATGTAAGAGAAATAATATTAGAGTGATGTACTATTTAAAAAATTTAGTCATATGTAAATGCTTTGGAAAAAAACATAATGATCCACATATCTTGATATAAAGAAAAACCTTAAAAATGTCTCTTTTAAAATCTCTTATGTAGTTACCTCATGTCATTCAGGTAGATATCACAATTACTTATGTAAGTAATCGTGCGATCATGTTTTTCATTCTCTTAAAGTAACTCTTTCTAGACATGCACCCCATCAAACATAAATCATCCTAACATATACATTTGAAGTAATATAAATCATCCTATGACTATCCTTGAAAGAATTCTCACCCATAGCCTTGGTGATGGTGTAAGGCTCGTATCAAAATGGTATGAGCTTCTTCTGGGAGTTTTTCAATTGCTCTTTATGCAAGTCCAACCATAACTCGTCACCAACCTGAAACTTATGTGGATCTGAATGGATTGTGTATCTACTTATACTTGGAGTTCACAACTTTCTATAAAATATCATGAACTCGTTATTGAATTTGTTAGATACATTTCTCAAAATTGGTTTCGTTGCTTACCTTGTTTCAAGTTTGGGAGGTATCTTCATGTGTTATTCCATGAATATAGCTACATCAAATTGTGTCAATTTTTTGGGACCCCAAGCACACCTGAAAAGGCTTGTGGGCAATAGAAATATGAAGAGTTATGTCAAATTTCTGTTGAAAATATGGAAGGCTTTCAACATGTGTATGTGGGTCCTCACAATTGTATACTCTAAGGACATCTACAATAATCATATCGAGTACTTTTTATTTATCAATCTAGGGATGGAAGGCAGTGGATTTGGTCAAGCTTGATGTCTGTCATGGACCAGAGGTTAAACCAGAAAATACTGGGGAACCTACTATCCCTATCAAGAAATATGGTCATTGGCAACCCAAAATGAACCAAAATATGCTCGAAGAAAAGCTTATGAGTGGATTTTGTTTCAACAGTCTTCATATAGGGTGCTAAAATTCCCATCCAAAGGAAGTGATCAAAAAAAAAAAAAACACATTCGTTACCATACTTGGTTGAGGGAAAACATTATACAGAATAGGAAAATTCCTACTATTGAAAAATGCAGCAAGAATATCTCAATTTGACTTTGCCTTGGTCAAATTGAGAAAAATCAAATTTCCACATCAACAGACAACTTGGAGGCAGTTAACTGAGGTGACATGTATCTTGTCACTAATTTAGCTTAGTAAATTCGAGTTAGAGGAGTTGGAGTTTAGTTAATCATGTGTGATTGTTAATTTGTAGCAATCAAGGTCAGTTATTTCAAGTTGCTTTCAATTAAACTAGTTCTAAATTTTGGAGGAACAAGTGGAAGATCAGTTGTGTAGTGGGCCTTCAGTCTAACTTAGTGATCATCTATTTAACTGATCAATCAACCCAAAATAGCTAGTGCATGCAGAGAATTCAAGCTCTCCATCTGTGGTGGAGATTCCAAGGCACTGCACAATTAATTATATACTAGATTGAGTGTATAGGAATTGTATTTGTCAGGTGATCAACCCCAAGAAATTGTGTAGTGAAAATGTTGGCTTGAAGTGTAGTCTTAAGTAGGAAATAAGAGATGGAGAGGAGGAATGGACTGTTTGACTGATTTTGGGAAAGATTAGCGAACAATTGAATTCTCTCCTGCTTTTATTTCTTTCTCCAGGATTTTCTCCTTGTTTTCGTCTTCAGGGAGAATGTAGATGCAGGCAAGGAGGGAACCCTTGCTGTCTATGGCAGGAAAAGGTAAATGTTAGTGTTTTATTTTTGTTAAAACAATCTCAGCGTTTGTCTCTCATTCTATGGAAGGGAATCGACTATTTAGTGTATAATTTTTATTATTATATCACCATATTTTATGGAAAGTTATTTGAAAATGGTCATTTTTATGTAATTTATTTTTATTATAGTGTATAAGCAAAATAGAGTGATAACTAATTCATTAATGTTATTTAAGGAAAATTATATTATTTGAAATGATTTATGGCAGGCCATTAAGGGGTGGAATTTCACTATTGCAAGATACTTTTGTTTATTGCTCAGTGAACTTATTTCCTTGTGTATAAGGAAAACAAGTTTTTAGTCAATAAGAAACAATTTAATCTTATTCTATGGCCAAATTCAATTATTTATTGCCAAAACATGTTCTCCACGAGGTTTCAATGTGGTTATGCTTAATGTAAATTCAAATTATCTATTTTAAAGAAAACCCACACTATCACCAAATTCAATTCTTTATTGCCAAAACATGTTCTGGATGAGGTTTCAATATGGTTATGCTTAATGTCAATTCAATTTAACTATTTTAAATACAACCCACAATATCCAAATTTAAATGGACCTTGATGTATAGTTTTTTATAAATAGAAAAAGTTATCCATTTCAATTTCATATCTATGAAGCATTAGAAAGGAATCAAAAATAAATTAGGATGTCAATTAGGTTTAGTTTGAGTGGTTAAGAGGAGTTTTTATCCTCATTGTCTAAGGCCAATATTGCTTGTGATGTTTTTATTCCTTGTGTAGGGTTTGCATTATTTTTTGGATTTCCGACTCAACCTTTTGAATTCATCCATTCTACCATGAATCGTTTCCAATATGTTTTGAATTCGAATCATTTTTAAGTTATTATTCATTTTATGTTAAGCAAAGTATGGATTGTGTTGTTTACATCTTGGTGCTACAAAAGATGGTCTATGGGTGTATTTATTATATGGTGAACAATAGATTATATGTGTTTTGTATGGAAATAATCTTGTTTCTTACACTTCTTAGTATGTTGAACTATGTTTGGTTGTTCTTAGGTGTTGTAACAATGTATTTAGACACTACCTCTATTTTAGAATACGAGCTTTCTAATATACAAAATCCCTCGATTCTCCAACACGGTATTAAAGCTAATGGTTTGAGATGTAGCATGTTGCCTACAAGTCTTATGCAAGTTGTAGATGCTCTTAAAAATTCAGATTTGTTTAGTGGATTGGTCCGAGGTTTCTAATTGCAAATTGAATCTAGGATCAAATTAGTGGGTCAACATTATGAGTTTCAAGATATATCTTATAAATTTTAACAGACACAATTATGGAATTTGGGAACAACTATATGGGAACATTGTTGAAGAGTGAAGATTCATAGTACTTTACAAAAATTTTGGTTCTTATCCAAGGGATAACTATAAAAAAAATCCATCAACAGGAAGAAGGATGAGGTTGTAGGAGTCATAAAAACCTCCATCTAAAGGTGGATTCAATGTCATATAATCCATATAAACTACTCATATAATCCATACGCTTTAGTATATCAAAGAGCTATAAATTGATGCTTATTTTCCCCTAAGACCCTACAAACCCTATATTATGTAGAAATTATATAACTAATGCGTTATACATCCAAGATTCTCCTGATCACACTATATTTGACTTCACGCATAATACATAATCTCTTCTACTATTGATCATTAATTGCGGAAATTAAATCAATTGCATGCACATTGATAAAATTATATGAACGTGTTTTTATTAGGAAAGCACGAGCTAAAAACCCCAACTATATGTATAATATGTATATAGAGATCATGTAACAATCCTAAATACAAATGATCTGCTCCAGCTCTCGATCTAAATACAATCACTACACACTAATGAGGCGAAATCTGCTTAAATCCATACATAGATCTTTGCCACACCTTCTTTGCCTCTCTTGGGTAATCCACATTGAATATTGGCTCTAAATGAACCTAATTGGTCGACCTTGCTCACGCAATCCTCATTTGCATCTCCAACCACTTTGTGTTGCAAATCATGCAACACTATAGTCACAACTGATAGTCACACTGCTCTTTCACCTACCTCTTCACTGGTCTCCACTGAAACTGTCCATGCACTGTAGTTAACTGATGTATTCTTTAGTTGATTAATGAGTTAATAATTAGTGAATTAATTAATAATTAATTCACACCACTCTCACTAGTGTATCAATAAGTTAGACTAGATACAACTAGCTCAACTATGTTTAACTTAGTTAAACTGAACACAACTCCATCAACTACCTCAATAACTCCACCAAACTCTGTCACATGAGTTCTAACTAAAGTATCCATGCAATAGCTCCACTTAACCCTCGGGAATAGCGTAATTCCTTCTGTCAGCTCCTGTGCCACATCTGTGCACTTAACTGAAGTTCTCCAAGAGAATAAGATAATGTTTATAGTCCAAATATTATTAAGAGCTAATAATATTCAACATATCTATTTTTAGACTGGAAATCTAAAAATAGATTCCACCCAATATGTCTAAAAATATAAGTCCATATATTTTTCCAACTTGACCAACCATCCACAAATAGCATCCTACAACTAATAGAATATGATCGACATGTCTAAAAATAGACATAGTCTAAAAATAGACTTGCGCCAAAAATAGCTTGTGGGCCCACTTAGTGAAGGCGACTCTTTTCACTAAGCTCATCATCTTGTTTCAATATCAACACTCCCTCTCAACAAGATAGGGATTATCTGCCACCCCGATCCTGCCTCTGTGGTATTCGAATTTTCTCCTGGTGGGCGCCTTCGTCAAGATATCAGCATCCTGATCCTCCGTAGGAATGTAAGAAAGTAACATGATCTTCTGATGCACACAATATATGATATGATGATACAGGATGTCAATGTGTTTATATCTATCATTAAATACTGGATTAACCAAGAGTTTGATGCAACTCTGATTATCAAAATATATCACAATAGGATCTAAGTGTGAACCGAACAACCCAACCAGGATCTTCCTCATCCATATAGCCTCGCATGCAGCCAAACTTGTTGCCATGTACTCGACCTCCACTAAACTGAGTGCCACGGATCTCTGCTTCCTGTTGTACCAAGAAAATGTTGTCGACCCGATATTTAAAATCCCTCCAGATGTGCTCTTTCTGTCCGTTTGGCTCCCTACCCAATCTGCATCTGTGAAGCCATGCAGCTTCACCTCATCCGACTGTCTGTACCATAATCCATATCCCGATGTGCCTCTGAGATATCTCAATACATGCTTGCCTGCCTTCTAAAAGATCTTGGTAGGCTTAACCATAGCTTGTGAAAGCTGGTTAACAGCGTAGCATATGTCAGGTCGTGTATTGACTAGATACATAAGAGACCCCACCAACTTTCGGTAAACAGTGGCATCCACTACCTCTGCTGATGTAGCATCCTCTTTCCTCCAACCACCAGAAAGAGGAGTGTCGATAGGCTTGAAGCCTTGCATGTTGAACTTCTCCAGTGTCTCTCGGGCATACTTTCCTTGAGACACAAACAATCCATCGCTGCGCTACCAAATTTCCAATCCCAGGAAATAATGAAGGAGGCCCAAGTCCTTCATCTAAAACTCTTTTGCAAGATCAGCTTTGCATGAGAGTATCAACTGTTCATCACCCGTCAAAATCAAATCATCTACATAAAGTACAATGATCAGCAACTTACCCTCCACCACAATCTGGTATAGGTTCGGATCCACCTCACTCTTGGTGACTCCAAGACCGGTGAAATAACTGTCTATCCGTGTGTACCAAACACGAGGTGCTTGTTTCAACCCATACAACGCTCTTTTGAGCCTGCACACATGCGAATCGTTGCTTAAGATCTCAAAACCTTCGGGCTGCTCTATGTACACCTCCTCCTCAATGACTCCATTGAGGAACGTAGTGTTCACATCCATCTGATGAATGTACCATCCCATCTGCGCTGAGAGAGCTATGATGCTCCGTATGGAAGACTACCTTGCGACAGGTGCAAAGGTTTCCTCATAGTCGATCCCCTCAATCTGTGAGAAGCCCCGGGCAACAAATATTGCCTTGTACTTCTCGACGCTCCCGTCAGCTGCTTGCTTCACTTTGTAGATCCATCTCGAACCTACCACTGATTTCCCTTCTGGCCTTGGGAAAATCTCCCATGCACTATTTTTGACAATCGAATCATACTCTTCTACCATGGAATCTACCCATGCAGGGTCCTCCACAACTTCCTCGAAAGAGGATGGTTCTGTCACGATACAATTGCTCATCAGAGCCATGTATCCAGTATATCGGTCAGGTGACTGTCTCTGTCTTCGCTGTGATGTAGGTGCTCCTAAAATCTTCTCTGCATCAAGATTCAGTCGCTTAGCTTCTGTAGTGCGCTTCTGCCCTCTGATGGTTGGCGCTGCATGAGTGGTTTCTTCCCCTCCATGAACCTCCTCTTATGGCTGATCCAAATCCTGAGGCTCATCCTTAGGAACTAATAGCTCCTCATCTTCATGCAAGTGTGGCTCCCTCTCAAGCGAACACTTCATGGATTTCTCCTCATGAAATTTGATATCCCGTCGCACAACAGTCTTCCGACTGTCTGGAAAATACACACGATAGTTGTGGGGTGTATCAGTGTACCCCAAAAATATCCCAACCTCTGCGGTCGGCTCCAGCTTCTTCTTGGCATCCTTCGTCACATGAATGTAAATAGGTGAGCCAAAAATATTCAAATCAGAAATATCAGGCTTCTTACCAGAAAACGCCTCATCGGGTGTACTCATGCCAAGTATCCTATGAGGACAACGGTTTTGCACATAAAACGAAGTGTTGCAAGCTTCGGCCCACAAGTGTATGGGAAGGCCCTGATCATGCAACATCGCTCGTGCAACACCCATGATCATTCTGTTCTTTTTCTCAGCGACCCCATTCTGCTATGGGTTATGAGGTGCTATGAGCTCTCTTCGAATTCCTTATGCGTTGCAAAATTCCATGAATTCGCCAGAGATGAATTCATCACCATTGTTGCTCCTAAGAGCCTTCACCTTCTTCCCCGACTCTTTCGCCACCAGTGCCTTGAACTCACAGAACTTTGAGAATGTCTCGCTCTTCTTCTGCATGAAGAAGATCCAACACTTCCAAGAAAAGTCATCAACAAAGATCACATAATACCTGTGCTTTGTTGTTGAATCTACTGAGAAAGGTACACACACGTCTGTGTGAATTCTCTCAAGGATCGTCATGGTGTGACTATCCTTCTCGTGAAAGGTGGCTTTCACAAATTTTCCAAAAGTACATCCCTTGCACTGATCTGACTGTGCAAGTGTACCTTTGGGAAGCTCGGTAGAAATCTGCTGCAAAATTTTCAAAGCACCATGGTGAAGATGGCCCAATATCCTATGCCATAGCTTGCCCTCATCCCAGCTCACCACTCTTTCTGCCTTGCCTGCCATTGTTGCGCAGCCATCTACCTGCAACTGATAAAGGTTCTTAACTCGAACCCCTATCCTCCGGGTTTCACCAGTTTCCTTACTGCACAGGAAAGCCTTTCCCTCGCTAAATATAACATCATATCCCTTGTCTTCCAACATCGCCACAGAGATAAGATTCTTCTTCAATCCTGGAACATGCATGACATCCTTCAAGATGGAAGTTTTGCCAGACTCCCTCTCAAAGGAAATGGTCTCGATACTAGTCGCACTGTATCTACCATCATTGCCCATCTTGATGTGCACTCCAAGATCCTTCTCATCCAGATCAGTAAAAAATCTTTGTCTCTGGTCATATGGAAAGACGCACCACTGTCAATAAATCACACTGAACCCATCACACTTGAGACCAAGCATGTGATCAGCGAAAAATCCAGCTCAAACTGCGAGGCTAAGGCCTCTCAGGGTGCCTGAGATCCAACGACCACCTTATTTTTCTTCTTCTGTGGACAATTAGTGGCGTAATGTCCGTGTTGGTGACAGTGAAAGCACTTCACCTTGGACATGTCCTGCTTCTTGCCTTTCGCACCGGATTGAGAATTATTTTTCTTGCCCTTCCCCTTCCTTGCTTTGGCAGCCAAATCACAATTTTCTTCATCTTCATTCTTCGATGAAGATCCGTCCCTGGTACTCCGCCTTATCTCCTCCCACACAAGATCCGACCAAAGTTGCTCCCATCCTGGCAGTTTCTCCCGACCATTGACAGAGTCCTCATAGGAATTCCAACTCTTCGGAAGCCCAAGGAGAGCCAAGCTCACCAAGTCCTCTTCATCTACAATAACCCCCACACTTCCTAGCTCATCCCTGCACTAGAAAAACTTCGTGAGGTACTTGGGTATACTGTCGCCTTTCGCCATTTTTATTTTCCTGAGCTTATCCTTGAGCGCCAACTTCCTCTGGTCGCTCTTGCTTTGGAAAAAATCTATCAAAGCTTTCCACATCAAGAATGGAGAAGCTTTACCATGAAGGTTGGACACTATGTGATCCTTCACACCTTCCAACAAAATCCTTCGACATTTTGTTGTCTTTTTTTGCCATGTGTCAAGTGCGGCAGCATCGCTAGAAGCAGGTTTTGGAATTTCTGCATCTATGAACTCCTTCAACCCATTATCCTCCAGCACCACCTCCATCGTGTCCTTCCATACAATATAATTCGAGCTGCCCTCAAGGGCATACTCCAATTGCAATCCGTTGAAAGACATCTCAACTTTGACACCAAGAAAACACTGCTGCAAATTCGAATTCCACCAGCACAAAACTCAACCGCTTCAATGCTTTGCAATTGCTCCAATGATAAATATTGCTCTGATACCATGTAGAAATTATATAACTAATGCGTTATACATCCAAGATTCTCCTGATCACACACTATTTGACTTCATGCATAATACAAAATCTCTTCTACTATTGATCATTACTTGCGGAAATTAAATCAATTGCATGCACACATTGAAACCATAAAAATTCACACATATGAACACAGTGTTTTAACGGGAAAGCCTAAAGCTAAAAACCCCAACTATATGTATATAATATATGTCATAGATATCATTTAACAATCCTCATACAAAGCTGATCATATCAAGCTCTCAATACAATACAATCGCTACACACTAATCAGGCCCGATCTAGCAAATCCATGCACCGATCTTTGCCACCTGCTAGCCTACCTCTACTGCGCAATCCCTACTGAATATTGGCTCTGAATGAAATCGAATTGGTCCATCCTTTCTCACGCAATCCTCATTGGCATCTCCAATCACTATGTGTTGCAAATCATGCAACACTATAGTCACAACTGATAGTCAACCTGCTCTTTCACCTACCTCTCCACTGGTCTCCACTGAAACTGTCCATGCACTGTAGTTAACTGATGTATTCTTCAGTTGATAATTAGTGAATTAATTAATAATTAATTCACACCACTCTCACTAGTGTATCAATCAGTTAGACTAGATACAACTAGCTCAACTGTGTCTAACTGAGTTAAAATGAACACAACTCCACCAACTACCTCAATAACTCCACCAAACTCTGTCACATGAGTTCTAACTGAAGTCTCCATGCAATAGCTCCACTTAACCCTCAGGAATAACGTAATTCCTTCTGTCAGCTCCTGTGCCACATCTGTGCACTTAACTGAAGTGCTCCAAGAGAATAAGATAATGTTTATATTCCAAATATTATTAAGAGCTAATAATATTCGACATATCTATTTTTAGACTGGAAATCTAAAAATAGATTCCACCCAATATGTCTAAAAATAGAAGTCCATCTATTTTTCCAACTTGACCAACCATCCACAAATAGCATCATGCAACTCATAGAATATGATTGACATGTCTAAAAATAGACATAGTCTAAAAATAGACTTGCGCAAAAAATAGCCTGTGGGCCCACTTAGTGAAGGCGAATTTTTTCACTAAGCTCATCATCTTGTTGCAATATCAACATATTCTCCTTGCAAACCTAAGCCTATATAATAAAAGCAACAAAGTTCCTACATAATTTACAATGTCATGAATTTGAGAATCCCACCAATTTAGTGACACTCCAAACAAATTTTTAGAAAATGAAATGCCTAGCTCAAAAGACTCCATGCGAGGAATTGATCACCATGGTGTCACTATCTAGTAAATATGTTTTGGTGGAATCACCAATATAATTTAATTTGATCCCTCTCCATATATTTCTCTCAAGGCATTGATTATGTTGGGCTATATCTTACACAATCTTTTTAGTGGCCTTGTGGTTCCATGACACACACCTACAACATGTCATCCATAGAGGACACAAATTAAATGTTGTAGTCCCTCTCATAGTATATTAACACTCTCACCCAATCACTCAACGCACCATAGATCAACATGCCTTCCCTCACTGTGCAAGTTGGCCTTTATTTTGAGAAGATTAGGAGTTGGAGGGTAAGCATGACAAGGGTGTCATTTTCTCAAGATGAATATCTCATAAGGATAAGAAATTTAATGATAAAGAAAATCAAAATATTGACCACTCACTTCTTACCATTCCCACACCATAAAAAACCCTAAAAATTTCATTCTTAAAATCTCTAGTGTAGTTTCTTATTGTAATTCAAGTAGAATCTCACAATTACTTATGTTAGTAATGGTGTGATCATTTTCTTATTCTCTTAAAAGAATTGTTTCTAGACATGCACCCCATCAAACATAAATCATCGATTCAAAATTAATGGAAATGAATGAATAAGAGGGTGTGTTAGCGAGTGTCAGGCGTGCCAAGGGGGGAGTGACAAGGAATGCTAGGGAATTCTAGGGCATGTCAAGAAGTGTCTGGGTGAGGTAACATGTGCCAGATAGTTCCCAAGGCATACCAACCATGCCAAGACATGACAAGTGTTAAGGAATGACAAGATGTGCCAGGTGTTAGGGTATGCGAACGCATGTCAAGAAGTGCGAGGTGACAAAATGGAACACTAAGTTAAAATGAAAATAAATGAACATATATGAGGGTTAATAATTCAGGACCTTACCTTTTCAAGAGGGGCATGCTAGGCATACCAACACTAGTGCCAATACATGCCAAGGGCCAAGTGCTAATGTGTCTTAAGTGCCAAATCATCCTCTATCACTTCTCTCTTAATTGTGAATAATTGATTTCAAATAAATTTTACCTTAAACCGTGGCAAGGCATTCCAGGGCATCCGAACACATGCTAAGAATTTTCAAGTCATTCACGGATGAGGTATTGTGTGATGTTGCTCCTCTTGATGTGTATGATATATTATTGGTCCAACCATACTTGTGGAGGCGACATGTTGTGTATGAGTCTAGGCATCGTGTTGTTATTATTACCTTTGGGAAATAATCTCAGACAGATAATTTGAGGTAGTACCATCTCGTACTCTCCTTTAACTACTACAAAAAAACGCAAAGAAGATTGTTTCCCAAACTAAGAAATTTTATTTTCCTTACAACTCGTCATTGTGGAAAGAAGAATGTTGTGGCCAAAACCTAAACTTGGCTCCCCGCACGACTGGGGCAGATGGAAAAAGTCATGGAGGAATACGAGGACATTTTCTCCTCACTCACAAAGGTTCCTCTACACCGTCGTGAAAAGCACTCCATTGATTCGAACTCGATGCACCGCCACCGATATTTCCATACCTCATGTGACCATACAAAATAAATAATCCACACATGTAATCTCCGATGCCGATAAAGACACCAAATTTCCGAACGCATCCAAGATGTCCGCCCGTTGTGTCCATAACATCTTCGACAAATTCAATACCTAGTTCAACAAAATTTGCCTCATCTCATGGAGGATCTCAACCCAAATGGGCACATTTCTTCCTAAGGGGGAGGAATTATCCAAGTGGATATTGGTGGCCACCCAAATATTCCATTTGGACCCGCACCATCGTTCTTTCAAGACAACTTACTATTTTTAGCAAGTTTTTGGGTACCGAACGTCCGGAGCCGCTTTGGGGCCTTAATGATCTAGGTGGATATTGGTGGTCACCCACCTATTCCATTTGAATCCCCACCATTAGTTATTTCATTTTTAGTTTTGGGACAACTTACTATTTTTACAGCTCTTCGTGTCCCGAACTTCCGAGGCCGTTTTGAGATCCTAAATGACGTCTTTTGGGAAAATCGACACCAAAATGGGTTCATGGATTGGATGTCGATCACATGAAAAGTTGTATTCCTCGTATATATATTTCTAATGAAGTATGGTGCACATCAAACGTAGATTTTATGCCAAAGTTACATCCCCGTGAAGTTGAAACACCAATTTACCTAAACAGGCCCATAGTTTTGGTGCTTCATCTCCTAGGGTTAGGGTTTTTGGATATTTAGGGTTTTCCATTGTTTATAATAAATAGGCCCCCGAGCCTCATTGAAATATAGTTCATAGGCATGTAGTCGCCACACTTTCTCGCAGATAAGCTACCACCGCCCTAGCTAGTTTATTGCCATTCTCGTCTCTAGAACATATTTCGGCTATTTGATATTAATGAAATTACGTATTATTTCCATTGCATCTTCCGTGTTTATGTATATTTATTTATTTTATTGTGTTCCCGCATAAACGGATCGCTAGGCATTACTCAGCATGCTAGAGGTCAGGAAATATGCTAATATGTGTTTTCTGTGTTATTTGGTGTGCAAATGCATGTTAGGGAGTGTTATGGAGTGCTAGGGAAAAAAGGGAGCACTAGCTTAAAATTCAAGGAAATGAATGAATAAGAGTGTGTGACATGGATTCTTAGTGATTTCTATGTGTAAGGAGGGAGTGATAAGGTATGTTAGCTAGCGCCAAGGAATACTAGAGTGGTAGGGCGACATGCCAAGATGCCATGTATCAGGGTGTTCCATGTGCTAGGGAGTGTTAGGGAGTTCAATGGAAAAAAAAAGGAGAAATATTTCAAAATGCATGGAAATGAATGGATAAGAGTAAGAGAGAGGCCATCAAATTCCAAGGAAGAAGGAGTGGGATTCATGACAAGGTTATATCCTAGGAAATTCCAAGGCATGCTAGAGTGTCGGGGAATGGTAGGGTGTATTAGGGGAGTTCAAATCCTTCCAAGGAATGCAGATGCTAACACATGCCACATAGTGCCAAGGGATTGTTAGAATTCTGTGTTATGACATGTCAAGATGTAAAATATGTTGCTTAGTTGTTTTATGGCCATGGTTGGACATGAGCCCGGAAATTGGTAACTTGTTAGGTGGGATGAGTTAATATTGGATATGAGTAGACTACGATGATTTATAATCCATTATTAGGTGAACAAGGCATAGTATAATGTAGTAAATGAAACTTGGCCAAGTTGTTGTAGTTGAGGCAAGGCTTTCAGGTTGGGTTCCTAAGTCTAAAAGAAAATAAGGGTAGTTATGAGCACATGATAGTTAAATTTTAGAGGCATGTAAATGAATGAAAAGGTGTGCTAATTCATGTGAGATAGTTTCAATGCATGTCGAGGAGTGTTGGGGAGTGTCAGGGCATAACAAGGGAGAACTAGTTCAAAGTGCATGGAAATGAATGAATAACTAGAGTGTATGTCAGGGAGTGTCAGTGAGTTATGGTGTCTCATGGAAGAAGTGTGTTAGGAGAATTTCATAATAGGACTTGCATGAGGAAATCCTACGATTTTGATAAGGGGATGGACAAATCAGTTTCAAACAAAGGGAGACTTTGGGCTAGACACAACACTTTTTTTTCAATGACTTGATTGGGTTCTCAAGTCGTAAAAAAAGTAAGGCTATCTACGAGGGCATGAAAAATAGGGAGTGCCAAGGTGTGCAGGGAATCCTCAGAAGTGCTAATACTTGCTAGAAATTTCCAAGGCATGTTAGGCATTCCAAGATGTGCTAGGTTATAGGGTGTGGTGTGAACACATGCTAAGGAGTCGTAGGGAAACAAAAGGGATGACTAGTTTCAATTGCATGGAAATGAAGAAATAAAAGTGTGTGATAGGGAGTCTTAGCAAGTTCCAGGTGTGATAGGGAGGGAGTAACAAGGTATGATATGCAATGCCAAGGCATGATAGAGTGCTAGGAAAGCATGCCAAGATGATCCAAGTTCCAGGGTGTGCCAATGTGTGCCAATGAGTGTTATGGAGTGATAGAGAAACGCAAGAGAGAATTATGTCATAATGCATGGAAATGAATGAATAAGAGTGTGTGACAGGGAGCGTCAATGGAAAATGAAAAAATAAGAGTGTGTGAAAAGGAGTGTCAATGAGCTATAGATGTGTTAAGGATGAAGTAACAAGGTTATATGCTAGGCAGTTCCATGGTATGGTAAACTACTAAGGCATGTTAGGAAGTGATATGGTGTTTTAGGGTGTGTAAAATCATGCCAAGGAATGTAGGGGATGCTAACACATGCCACATAGTGACATTAAGGAATTTAAGACATGCCAAGTGGTATGGCATGTCAATATGTAAATTGTGTTTCTTAGTTGTTATACAACCACATTTGGATGTGATGAGCCTTGTCTTGGTAACTTTTTAAGTGGGATGAGTTGATATTGGACATGAGTAGCCTAATATGAGTTATAGGTAGTTCTTAGGTGAATAAGGCATATGTTTAATTTCCATGACACATGAGAAGCTATGCTTGGTCTTAGAATCTTTGATGCAAACACACTCAAGTGCCACAACACATCTACTTTGCACAAATAAATATACAAACATTAGGGAATCAACTAGTGCACATGACAATTTTTAACTTTTTCAAACCATTCTTTGTTAAATTACAAACTATAATATAATAGGCTAAAGCTCTCGTACTAGGGATCATGGCATTTTACAATCATACTGATACAAGGAATAAAACTACGGCTTCGTGTCAGTATTTTGATAAACAGTATACCTCCAATAAGACAACACTTGACCCATTTTTTATGGTGGCCACACATAGTCCTTTCAGTCCACATGTCCTGAACACATCTAGTAGTTCCTCTTGCCACCCATTTTGAAACTCTTGAATTTGCCTCTATCAATCAACTCAATTGTTTTAGGTTAATGAAACCAGCTCAATTTTTTTTCCCTATATCTACCTCTTTTTTCCTTTAAGGTCTACAACACTTATGGTTTTTGATTAGCTGTTCAAAACTCTGTTTGTGAATAACTCTTTGGTCTGCCCACTTCTATCATACTGCTGCTCCAATATGAAAAGTCTAGGGCTATAGAGGTTTCCATTATTCTCACAGACTCAATCCTCTACAATACAGTGAACTAGGGCTATTGGCTAGCTCATTTGTCAGCTAGTTTAGTCCTTCAAATTCTGCACATCCTTAGGCCCAATACGCCTACCCTTCTACCATTCTTGTTTTCCTTCACAAGTACAAGGGTTAGGGCTCCTCTTTGACAGTCACCTAAGAACCCTCAATTTTCACAACTGTACTTGGACTGCCATCAATTTTCCCAACCACAGTCAATTCGTTTACTGATCTATCGCCCACAACACTGCTCTCATCTAGGGCTCTTCAAATCTGCCACCTAATAGTGATTTGAGTCCTCTCAAAATCACTATTCTTATGTACCAATTTCTTTGTTTTCCAATATTTGAACAAATTTAAACTAGTCCTCTTATCATCCTTCTAAAATTTTGTAGATGACTGAACTAGGGTCGCAAATCATCCACTAACAGTCCATTGACTAACTGTTTATAGGCTGCTTCAGATCTCTATCCAAAACTCTACAGACAGTCCACCAAAATCAACTCCTCTTCATGTCAATCCATTCCTCATATGGCACATTTCTTTTGCTCAATCTTCTACTCATGTTCCACCTTCCTTTGGATTTTCTATCTCCGCACATTCTTTTGCAAAACATCTTCAAAATATGTGGTATATATTGTAGAGACAAACCTATCTCTAATGGTCATGACCCCTCTTCTTCTACACATATTTGTCACAGTCTTAAGGGCATACCTTATGGATTGAACATGCTAGGAAACATCCATAACTATGGTATTATACTTCTATTCTAATTTCTTTAGAACAAACCCTATCCACCCATAGAAGAAACAAAAACTGCTGCATCCATAAGAGACTAAACCTAGCTCATATGGATCCATAGCTTATGGGAATATCTTTGACTAAATCTTGAACTGAACTTTAGATCTATACGACCCTAAAACTATGGTTACCTCAGTCAATATTACACCTGTGGTTACTTCTGTTCTGGCCTAAATTTTAGTGCAAACCCTCCTCCAGTTGTGTTGGTATTTATCTTAGACCTTGTAGCCTACTAACCACCACAAGATAGGGTCTCAACGCTCTCTAATATTTCAAAATTCGATGTGGCCTTCACATAGAAATACCATTGAAATCACATGCCCAAATTCTCATTAGTTGCCTCTCTTGAGCTCGATATTCCATAAGAGAACCAATAGTATGTCATCCTACTTCCTATCTCAAACCCATTAAGGTATGTAAAATTCTTGTGAACCCTCACATGATGATCTTTCTCTTGGTGGATGATCATGGCCTCCCTTTAGCAACCCATACTCAACCCTCTAACTCAACCAACTTTAGGACTAAATATCTTCTAACCTCCTTGATCAAATGATATCCTTCTCACTTGATGTTCTTTCCTTCATACTAAGGCCTCCTTAAATATATTTTCCTAGCTATGTCTATTAAGAACCCTCTATAACTTACGGGTTTTATCCACTTAGACCTTAGGAAATATTATTTGTCCCTTTTAATTTTCTTTTATATTTTTAACCCCATCTTAGGTCCAAAACACCTTCACTTGGGTTCTTTTCCCACAAAGATTTTTGTGACAAAAATCACACAAACCCATCTCAATACTAGGCTTGTGGATTACCTCCCAAGCTACACAATTCAACAACATAGTCTAGTTGTAGTAATCATAACTTGGTCAAGCTCTTGTAGTCAAGTAAGGATTTGGGTGGGTTCCCAAGTTGAAAATTAAGTAAGGGTAGTTTTGAGGGAATGATATATAGTGAGGGTAAGGGCATTCCAAGGAATTAGAATGTGTGCTAACACATGAAAAAAAAATTCAATGCATGTTGAGGAGTTTTAAGGAGTGTCGAGGCATCACAAGGGAAAACTAGGTCAAAATGCATGGAAATGAACAAATAAGAGTGTGCGACAGGGAGTGTTAGTGAATTCAAGTGTGCCAAGGATGAAGTGTGTTAGAATAAGTTCATAATAGGATTTTCAAGAGGCAAGCATATGATTGCGATAAGGGGCTCAACAAAGCATTTTTAGACAAAGGGAGACTTTGTGTTGGGCACAAAACTATTTTTCCTTTATCTATTATTTTTATATGACATGTGGCACACTTTGGCCGAATGATCATGTTTTAAACTATTTTTGACGATTTCATATTGTACATTGTTATGTATTAATTTTGGGGCACTCGGCTTGTGACAACTTATATCTTATGTGTCTTGTGTATCTTGTCATTCTTGCAAACTCTCATTTATTTCTCTATTGTTTATATGAACTGGACATACATGTAAAATATTTCCTATGTAAGCTATGTTGCTTAATTTTTTATGGACATGGATAGATGTGATCCTTGTATTTGTAAGTTCTTAAGTGGGACAAGTTCAACTTGGACATGAGTAGCCTAAGAAGAGGTATAAGAAGTTCTTAGGTGAACAAGGCATAATCTACTTGTAGTAGATGCAATTGGGTAAATTGTTGCTACTAAAGTAGGCCAATGTCACATGAACTATAGCAGTTAAGGACATGATTGGGTTCCAAAGTCGTGAAAAAATGTAAGGCTAGTTGTGAGGGCATGAATGGTAAGGCATGCTAGGGAATGCTGACATGTGCTAGAAAGTTTGAAGGCATGTCAAATATGTTAATATGTGTCAAGTTCTAAGGCATGTAAAGATGTGAAAGGGTGTGAGAATGTTTGCCACGGAATATCGAGGTGAAAAAAAGGAGAAAAAAGTTAAAGTACAAGGAAATTAACACATCATATGGTTAATAAATAAACAATTTACCTTTTCTAGGAGGGGCATGCTAGGCATACCAACACTAGGTGGAAATAGGTGCCAAGTTCCAGGTGTTAGTGCATTAACGCATTTTAAGTGCCAAATCACCCTCTATTACTTATCATCTACTTTCCAATAATTGATCTCAAATAAATTTACTATTAAACCATGCCAAAGCATGCCAAGGAATCTTAATGAATGCTAGACATGCTAATACTTTCCAAGCGCCAACACATGCTAAGTGCCAATATGTGTTAGGGAGTGATACACATGTTATGAAGTGGAAGGGCACATCGAAGAGTGCTAAGGTGTGACAGAGTGTGCTAATGCATGCTAAGGAGTGTTAAGGAGTACTAGGGAAACATAAGGGAGCAATGGGTCAAAATGCATGGAAGTGAATGAATAAAAGGGTGTGCGAGGGAGTGTCAACCAGGGCCAACAATAATTCCAAGGAGAGTGTGACAAGGTATGTTAAGCACTATTAAGGAATTCTAGAGAATATTAAGGCATGTTAAGAAATGTAATAGTGTGCTAGGGAGTTATAGTGTGTGTTAACATGTGCCAAATAGTGCCAAGACATGAAAGATGCTGAGGCATGCTAGGATGTGCAGGGTGCTAGGGTATGCCAACATGTGTCAAGGAGTATCGAGGCAAAAAAAATAATAAATAAGCTAAAATTCAAGGAAATGAACACATAAGAGGGTTAATAAGTCAAGAGTTTATCTTTTTTTCAAAAGGGGCATGCTAGGCACACTAATAATAGGTTCTAATACATGCCAAGTTCCAATGTCATGTGTTAAGTGCTCATGTATGTTAATGCATGCAAAAGTGTTCTAGGGCATGCTATGGAGTACAAGGCATGCCAACACATGCTAGGAGAGTGTTATGTTATGATAGGAATTTCCAACATGTGCTTGGGTGTCCTAGTCATGGCAATATGTTCTAGGTATAAATATGTTCTAAGACATGCGAGGTGACAAGGAATGTTAGTGTGTGCCAAAGCATGTTAATGTGTGCCAAGAGTCTTGAGGAGTGCTAGATCTCTCTCATTAATAAAATTTACAAACCTTGATTATGTACTAAATAATATATTTCTACACACACTAGTGGAAATTTATCTAAATGGAATTTGTTAGATAATAAATCTAATAGAGATGAATCATGTATTGACTCATAAGAAAACTATATTCTCATTACTTGAGGGAAATGATACGCACTAATTAATTCTTAACAAATTGATTGTCTCTAGCACTATATGGCCTTGGAAACATAATGAAAAAAACTCCACAACAATGTTCTTAAATTGTTATCTTTTGAGAAAAAATATATTAACATGCACATAGCGTCATCAAAAACTCATTGGAATGATCAATGATGACGAACATTTTTTGACTGTCACCAAAAGTAACCAAAAAGAGCATTGGTGAGGGTCAATAAAAGAGCATTACTAGAAGTGTCACCAAAGAGATGATTAGTGACAAGCCTTTAACAATACTCACCAAAAGTGTCACTGAAATGAATTTGGTGACAAACCTTAAAGGATCGTCACTATAAGCACTTACAATAACGATTTTTTAAGGACCATCACCATATGTGACATTGGTGACGAACCTTAAAGGTCAGTAAAAAGCATGACCCTCACCAATGTCATTTTTTCTTCTAGTGACTGCATGTTATGTAGGTGTATTGAGGATTTGATGCTACTGATACTATGTTTTCATGCACGACAAGTAATCTATATGTATCTATACATTATCTTGTCTTAAACGATTTCATACATGAATGCAAAATGTATTAGCCTTTCTATACATGAATGAAAAATATGCATACCATATTTTATAATGCAAGTGTAAGTTATGATTGTTTTAGACATCTTCAACAAATTATAAGATTCATTCCAATGCAAAATGTACCATGTTTTGTAATTTGAAATCTTACTAGATTAATTTTAAATAAATTGACAAAACAAATTTAAACAAAACCTAAGAATCATTTACTAACATTGTAAGAATGATTGAATGAAAAATGTACCAACTAAATGAAAATTTACTTTCATTGCTACATATTCATGAACTTAAATATGTAAAACCTTTAAAAGCATAAAACCATGCATCATGCAAATTGTGGGCCATGTTTTATATTCAAATTTTATCTAGTATGTTTCTGCATTAAAAAAAAAATATTAAAAGTTAACTATTAACCGACATCCATTGTATCCTTTCAATACATTAATGCAAAATGCATATGTACCATATTTTACAATGGAATTTAAAATTTTATGATTGTTTTAGACATCTACACCTAATTATAAGAATCAATCAAATGAAAAATATGTACCATGTTTTGTAATTTGAAGTTTCAAATTATTCATTTTAAATAACAAAACATTGAAATAACTTTAAACAAAACCTAAGAATAATCTACTAACGTTATATGAAACAATGAATGTTAAATGTGCCAACTAAATGTAAATTTACTTTCATTGAGCGCATATTCATGAAATTAAATAATTAAAAGAGGTTTTAAGCATCAGACCATGAATCATGAAAATATTACCATAATTTTGCATAAAATAATTTTGCAAAATACATTGGAACCTCGTCATTCCATGGCAGCTTTCCATATGCTGCAAGTAACCTATCATACAAATGGTTGGCTATATTAGGTTGCTTGAAATATTTGACCTTCAACATATTTCTTTTCGACCCTTCTTTGAAATTAAACATTGATTTTTCCATTCTTTTGTAACCCTTTTACTAACCTCAACCCTTTTAACAATGACCATTATTTCTTCCTTTATACACCTCATCATATCTTCAAAGCCATTCATGGTTGGCCCAAGCTTCTCGTAAACTTCAATAAATGAGCTTAGAGAGTGCACAACTATTTATAAAATTTCTTGACTCTCTGTAGGGAGCTCCAAACTCCCAAGATATTTCCTCATTTTTGAATAATTACTTGTGGACCTATGTAATATACATTGTTGGAGGTTTGTTTCCCAAGGAAATTCATCAAGAATATCATATTGATAAGTGGTACTTGTTTTATAACCTTCTTCTTCAATTTCCCGGCTTCATTTACATCTATTTAGAGCAACATTCTCACCCTTTGCACCAGTATAAAAATTACATATAAATATAAAAACATGTGAAAAAATGTATTCATAAACATGAAAGATATACAAGTACACACATATGTACCTACAATTCATTTACATGTACAAATTTGTTTTAACATGATTTTATATATATATAATTTACTAAAATGATGATGATCAGGATGATCTAATTGAGATTGATGACCACCTAGAAATGGTTGACCACCATCATTCCCACCTAAATATGGCTGAGCACTAGCATGACCACCCAAATATTCATCTTTCTGACCACCGAGGGAGTGTTGACCACCCTCAAGTGACGACATAATGAGTTAAGCTTCTAAAAAAAATAGAAAATCAATTCAATATATATGTATGCACATACATGTGATTATGCATATTTATCATTTATGTAAATGCACACACACACACACATTATATATATATATATATATATATATATATATATATATATATATATATATATACCATTCCATGCCATGATGGTGTGAACAATGACCCTCCATTGATTGAGTAGATACACTTTTCGAGCTAGTTTGAAATGTTCCTAAAAAAAATTAATTTGTTATAAATTAATTTAAAGATAAAATGATAAAAAATAAATTCCATATTTATACACATGTACATATGATTATATTCAAATATCACTTAAAAACTTGTACATAAACATATATAAGCCACGATCATGATGGATATCCCATGATTCATTTAATATTCTCTTTGATCCATGATCTCGCCCTCTCATAGATGCATGAGACTCAATTGATGATCATCTTGAATAATCATGTCACAAACGCTCATCCATGATATGGATATCTATAGATATATAGATACATGATCTTTAAAAAGTTACCTCATGCATTTATAATTATTTTTAAAATTTCTATTTAAAAAAATCAAGAATTTAGAAAATTGATGTAAACCTTGAAGTTACCCCATGCATTTAAAAATATTGAAATTTTTATTTAAAAATATCAAGAATTCAAAGATGTGACGTAACCCTTGAAATTAAATCATGCATTTTAAGATCTTAAAATTACTAGATTTAAAAACATTGAAAGAATTCACAAAATTAATCTAACTATCTAAATCTCTTCATTTAAAACATACTCAGGACTAAAAGGAAAAATGTTTAAACACACAAATTTTGAAAATTAAATACAAAATTTTCTAAACCATGAAGTTCACCAAGTGGTGTTTACATAGTGGGGGCACACTTGGTATATAATTGAAAAAACACATGGTTAAAATGTATTAGCTTTTCTATACATGAATGAAAAATATACATACCATATTTTATAATGGAATCGTAAGTTATGATTGTTTTAGATATCTACAACAAATTATAAGATTCATTTAAATGAAAAATGTACCATGTTTTGTAATTTTCAATTTTACTAGATTCATTTTAAATAAATTGACAAAACAAATTCAAACAAAACCTAAGAATCATATGCTAACATTGTAAGAATGATTGAATGCAAAATGTACCAAATAAATGCAAATTTAATTTCATTTCTACGTATTCATGAACTTAAATATGTAAAAACTTTAAAAGCATCAAACCATGCATCATGTAAATTGTGGGCCATGTTTTATAATGAAATTTTATCTAGTATGTTTGTGCATTCAAAAAAAATTATATTAAAAGTTAACTATGAACTTACATCCATAGTATCCTTTCGATACATTAATGCAAAATGCATATGTACCATATTTTATAATGCAATTTTAAAATTTTATGATTTTTTTAGACATCTACACCTAATTATAAGATTCACTCAAATGAAAAATATGTACCATGTTTTGTAATTTGATATTTTAATTGATTCATTTTAAATAAAAAAATATTGAAATAACTTTAATAAAAACCTGAGAATCATCTAATAATATTATATCAAACATTGAATGTAAAATGTGACAACTAAATGAAAATTTACTTTCATTGAGTGTGTATTCAAGAAATTAAATATGTAAAATAGATTTTAAGCAGCATACCATGCATCATGAAAATTTTACCATAATTCTACATAAAATAATTTTTCAAAATACATTAGAACCTTGTCATTCCATGGCAGCTTTCCATACGCTGCAAGGAACCTATCATACAAATGGTTGTCTATATTATGTTGCTTGAAATATTTCACCTTCAAAATATTTCTTTTTTACCCTTTGAAATTAAACATAGATTTTTCCATTATTTTTTAACCATTCTACTAACCTCAACCCATTTAATAGGAACCATTACTACTTCCTTTCTATTCGTCATCATATCTTCAAATGCATCCATGCTTGGCCCAATATTCTCGTAAACATCAAGACATGAGCTTAGAGAGTGTACACATATTTATAAGATTTCTTGACTCTCTACAAGGAGCTCCAAACTCCCAATATATTTAATAATTTTTGAATAATGACTTGTGGACCTATGTAATATACATTTTTGGAGGTTTTTTTCCCAATAAAATTCATCAAAAATATCAGATGGATAAGTGGTAGTTGGTTTAAAACCTTCTTCTTCAATTTCCTGTCTTCACTTGCATCTATTTTGAGCAACATTTTCACCCAATGCATCAGTATAAAAATTACATATAAATATAAAAACATGTGAAAAAATGTATTCATAAACATGAAAGATATACAAGTACACATATATGTACCTACAATTCATTTACATGTACAAATTTGTTTTAACATGAATTTTTTTTATATAATTTACTAAAATGATGATGATGAGGATGATTGAATTGAGATTGATGAAAACCTAGAAATGGTTGAACACCATCATTCCCACCTAGATATGGTTGAGCACTAGCATGACCACCCAAATATTGATCTTATTGACCACCATGGGAGTGTTGACCACCCTCAAGTGATGACATAATGAGCGAAGCTTCTAAAAAAAATAGAAAATCAATTCAATATATATGTATGTACGTACATGTGATTATGCATATTTATCATTTAAGTAAATGCACACACACACACACACACGCACACACACACACACACACACACACACACATATATATATATCATCATGGTGTGAACAATGACCCTCCATTGATTGAGTAGATACTCTTTTCGACCTAGTTTGAGATGTTCCTAAAAAATAATAATTTATTATAAATTAATTTAAAGATAAATCAATAAAAAATAAATTCCATATTTATACACATGCACATATGATTATATTCAAATATCACTTAAAAACTTGTACATAAACATATATAAACCACGATCATGATGGACATCCCATGATTCATTTAATATTCTCTTTGATCCATGATCTCACCCTCTCATAGATGCATGAGACTCAATTGATGATCGTCTTGAATAATCATGTTGCAAACGCTCATCCATGATATGGATATCTATAGATATATAGATACATGATCTTTAAAAAGTTACCTCATGCATTTACAATTCCTTTTTAAATTGCTATTTAAAAAGATCAAAAATTTATAAAATTGATGTAACCCTTGAAGCTACCCCATGCATTTAAAAATACTGAAATTTTTATTTAAAAATAGTGAAATTTTTATTTAAAAATATTGAAATTTTTATTTAAAAATATTGAAATTTTTATTTAAAAATATCAAGAATTCAAAGATGTGATGTAACCCTTGAAATTCATGCATTTTAAGATCTTAAAATTACTAGATTTAAAAACATTGAAAGAATTCAAAAAATTAATCTAACTATCTAAATCTCTTCATTTAAAACATACTCAAGACTAAAAAGACAAATGTTTAAACATACACATTTTGAAAATTAAATACAAAATTTTCTAAACCACGAAGTTCACCAAGTGGTGTTTACATAGTGGGGGCACACTTGGTATATATTTGAAAAAAAACATGGTTAAAATGTATTAGATTTTCTATACATGAATGAAAAATATACATACCTTATTTTATAATGCAATCATAAGTTATGATTGTTTTACACATCTACAACAAATTATAAGATTCATTTAAATGAAAAATGTACCATGCTTTTTAATTTTGAATTTTACTAGATTCATTTTAAATAAATTGACAAAACAAATTCAAACAAAATCTAAGAATCATCTACTAACATTGTAAGAATGATTGAATGAAAAATGTACCAACTAAATGCAAATTTACTTTCATTTCTATGTATTCATGAACTTGAATATGTAAAAAATTTAAAAGCATCAAACCATGCACCATGAAAAGTGTGGGCCATGTTTATAATGAGATTTTATCTAGTATGTTTGTGCATTGAAAAAAAATTATATTAAAAGTTAACTATCAACCAACATCCATAGTATCCTTTCGATACATTCATGCAAAATGCATATGTACCATATTTTATAATGAAATTTTAAAATTTTATGATTTTTTTAGACATCTACACCTAATTATAAGATTCACTCCAATGAAAAATATGTACCATGTTTTGTAATTTGATATTTTAATTGATTCATTTTAAATAACAAAATATTGAAATAACTTTAATAAAAACCTGAGAATCATCTACTAATATTATATCAAACATTGACTGTAAAATGTGCCAAATAAATGCAAATTTACTTTCATTGAGTGCATATTCAAGAAATTAAATATGTAAAATAGGTTTTAAGCATCATACCATGCATCATGAAAATTTTACCATAATTCTGCATAAAATAATTTTGCAAAATACATTGGAAACTCATCATTCCATGGCAGCTTTCCATACGCTGCAAGGAACCTATCATACAAATGTTTGGCTATATTAGGTTGCTTGAAATATTTCACCTTCAAAATATTTCATTTTTACTCTTGTTTGAAATTAAACATAGATTTTTCCATTCTTTTATAACTCTTCTGCTAACCTCAACCCATTTAACAGGAACCATTACTGCTTCCTTTCTATGCCTAATCATATATTCAAAGCCAACCATGCTTGGCCCGATATTCTCATAAACATCAAGAAATGAGCTTAGAGAGTGCACAACTATTTATAAGCTTTCTTGACTCTCCACAGGGAGCTCCAAACTCCCGATATATTTAATAATTTTTGAATAATGACTTTTGGACCTATGTAGTATACATTTTTGGAGGTTTGTTTCCCAAGGAAATTCATCAGGAATATCATATGGATAAGTGGTAGTCGGTTTACAACCTTCTTCTTCAATTGCCCACCTTCACTTGCATCTATTTCAAGCAACATTTTCACCCAATGCACCAGTATAAAAGTTACATATAAATATAAAACCATGTGAAAAAATGTATTCATAAACATGAAAGATATACAAGTACACACATATGTACCTACAATTCATTTACATGTACAAATTTGTTTTAACATGAATTTTTTTTTGTATAATTTACTAAAATGATGATGATGAGGATGATCCAATTGATATTGATGACCATGTAGAAATGGTTGAGCACCACCTAGATATGGTTGAGCACTAGCATGACCACCCAAATATTGATCTTGTTGAACACCAGGGGAGTGTTGACCACCCTCAAGCGATGACATAATGAGCGAAGCTTCTAAAAAAAATATAAAATCAATTCAATATATATGTATGTACGTACATGTGATTATGCATATTTATCATTTAAGTAAATGCATACAAATATATATATATATATATATATATATATATATATATATATATATATATATATATATATATATATATATATATATATATATATATATATATATATATATGGTGTGAACAATGACCCTCCATTGATTGAGTAGATACTCTTTTCGACCTAGTTTGAGATGTTTTAAAAAAAAATTAATTTATTGTAAATTAATTTAAAGATAAATTGATAAAAAATAAATTCCATATTTATACACATCTATATATGATTATATTCAAATATCACTTAAAAACATGTACATAAACATATATAAACCACGATCATGATGAACATCCCTCGATTCATTTAATATTCTCTTTGATCCATGATATCGCCCTCTCATAGATGCATGAGACCTAATTGATGATCGTCTCGAATATCATGTCACAAATTCTCATCCATGATATGGATATCTATAGATATATAGATACATGATCTTTAAAAAGTTATCTCATGCATTTACAATTCTTTTTAAAATTGCTATTTAAAAAGATCAATAATTTAGAAAATTGATGTAACCCTTGAAGTTACCCCATGCATTTAAAAATATTGAAATTTTTATTTAAAAATATCAATAATTTAAAATTGTGTTGTATCCCTTGAAATTACATCATGCATTTTAAGATCTTAAAATTGCTAGATTTAAAAACATTGAAAGAAGTCAGAAAATTAATCTAGCTATCTAAACCTCTTCATTTAAAACATACTCAAGACTAAAAACACAAATGTTTAAACACACACATTTTAAAATTAAATACAAAATTTTCTAAAACACGAAGTTCACCAAGTGGTCATTAAAAATGACACATTCATAACTAAAAAAACACACATATCTAAGATATCTTACAAGGTCCATCAATAAATTTTAATGGAGATCTCTTAACACTAATTCATATTTCACATACAAATCTTGAATTGGCATTGTCCCATATAATGTATCACTAGACATCCTATTAACATTTGCACAATGCCTTATATTAAATGATTGAAATTGTCTAACAATATTTTTTGCTTCTCCATGCAGTTGTTTTAACCTCTCCTTCTTAACTTGGTGCACGTCTTTGATCTGATTGCACACAAGTTTGGAATTGGTGAAAACTACAATTCCATTGGATCCATACTCCCTAGTTGTTCCTAATACTTCTATCAATGCAATATAATATGCTTCATTGTTTGTTTTTTCTAGTTACATTCATTTTCCTTTGGAGGAATTTGTTTGTCGCAATATTGCATAGCACATAAGTAATCCATGCTTTCCCTGGATTGGAATAACAAGAAAAATATATGCATAATGTCTATTTTTAAACCATATTTTATGGGTTTTTTTGATCCTTGTAAGAAAAAAAACAATAAAATATTAAATTTATTTATTGTAAATGCCTTAATTTATGGGAGAAATTATACGTGGTTTCCAAAAACATTAGGATTCATTTGAACCGAGGACCTTGAATATATTTTTCATAGGTAAAATTCATTGAGAGTAAACCATGGAAAACAAGAAACGATACCCAAAGAGTAAGAGCTCCAAAATTATCCAATCAAATTTGTACATGTGCTACAATGGTTTTCTTATGGTATTGTTTAGATGATGTTGTGGTTGTAGGTGGGGCACCTTATACAGAAATGAATGGGGATAATATTAATTTGACAAATCATTTGGGTGGAGTTGACTCTCATTCTCTTTCCAAAGCCATAATCCATCCCATATTTATTTTTTGGATGAGTCTACCTTCTTTTATATAATTAATGCAATGATGGAAAAAGTAACAGAATAGAAAAATGGAGAAATTGATTTTTGTGATAAGAATGTGAAAATTCTAGTTGGAAAGTGTTTACTCACTAATGTGAGCATATTAATAGTGAGAAGACTTTTTATTTGGAAGAAAAAATTATGTGGATCATAAAATACCAGCACCACATTCAATATGACATTCTGGTTAAAAGTTCATGAGGGGATACCCTCATTGATTCTGTGCTGAATTTTTACTATTCCCCACATAATATGATAGGTAGATAATTTATTAAGATTTAAAACCATGATACGAAAGGTAATTTATTTATATTCATAGTGGCAGAAGTAGATTTCTGAACTAAAATTCATACCTTATAAAGGTATATTGGTATGCCTTTAAATAACAATCAATATGCCATAAGCCAAAACCATGATTTTTAACAAAATATAAGGATACAAGGTAATGCCAAATTCGATGTGAAATTCATTTGGAGGTGGGGGACCATATCCAATTTAATGGCACATATCAGTGGTTTCACTTTTTAATGGGCATCACGATGGATCGACTGAGTTCAAGGTGCTCCACTACCTATTAAAGAAATGTTCTATTTGCACTTCATTTTATGATTGATTTTGATATTGTCGCTCGCAATTGGATTGAACTTCATCTTGATTGAAATAAAAAGTATTAGACATGCTTGAGAGAACTAAACCTATAGATGTGAGAATAATAATTTTTTTATAAATATACTTTCACATGGCTCAAATATTCCTCATGAAATCCATCTCGGGATTACCAAAGAATACCATTTTTCAATAATTAAATTAAATATTCGCTCACAGATTTCGTATGCCACAAACTTGTGATTTTCATGCTATGAATAATTCTATTAACTCAGAGTATTCTCTATTTTTTGATATTTAAAATTATAGAAACTCGTGTTTTTCCCTTCTATTTAACCTTGAATTATTTATATCATAAGTTTCTCTATTGTTTGAGATTTAAAATTATTGATAATTGTGTTGGGCCCTTATATTTAATCTTGAATTGTTTATAAAATAAGTTTTATAACTGGGCGAGACTTCCAGTCTGGCATGAACTATTTATAAAGTTTGTCCTTAGAATTTAATGCAAGGAATGTATGCTGTTTACATAATTTATAGTATAGTCATGTTTTTCTATCGTTTATTTTTGGTTTTCAATGAAACGAACCTTTAACACATACATAATTAATACCAAAACTCTTTGTGTGATCATTAAAAATATTTTTAACATGTTTCAAAGCCAATAAATTGGAATACATAAAGGAATTAATCTCGCCATTGTGATCATTAGGAAAAATAAATATTTAAAGCAATGACTTGTTCCTTCTATGTGTGCCAAAAGGTTAGGTACTGGACACTATCTTTACTTATGGAAAAAGCATAATTGTAGTTTTGACAACAACATCATAACACTATCCTTGGTTAGGGTGGAATCAACTCCTTAATTTCTTTAATATCCAACAAGTATTTATTTTTGTGTATAGGAATTATTATTAGGGCTATGGTGAAGCATGGTTATATCACTACAACGGATTATATTACAAGTGGATTTGATGGCAAAGGAAAATATGTACAATAATGTATACTTGTGTTTTTCCATGAAGGAAATTTAATGATTTTTAGTATTTCTTATATGACAAGAAAAAATATAGAGGCCACATCAGCATCATATTTGAATGAAATTATTATAGCATAAGCATCAATATTCTCAGCTTGTTCTGGAACCAAAATAACAAAACATAAAAATAAATAATACTAATCATGTTGGCGGTTAAGAGAAAGGAACAATAAAGCATTAATTATATTCTTGTGATTTTGTTAAAATTAAAGAAAGTGAAAGAAAATATGAATACACAATCCAAAAGGAAAATTTTCAAAGAATATCATTGTTCAATAACTAAATTAAATATTTTCTCACAAATTTCTTATGCATGATTGAATTTTAATATCGTATAATGTCTTCAGTTGGCAGACATCAAAAGGCGTGTTTTAATGTCAACAAGTTAAATTAAATTTTCTATTTTTTCAACTTCCCAAACTCTTTGTAAGAGGGTTCTACCAGATTCATCACATATGTTTTTAATTTGACAATAAGACAAAACTAGTGTCATTCATCACCAAGATTAAGTGTATTACTCATGATTATGGACAACACTAGTGTGTTCCATAATCATAAATAGATGAAGTGAATCCAGAGGAACCATCACATAATTATATCAATCCCATAAGTCTTAAGATTGTAGGTATTGGTTTAGTAGCTCTCATACTAACTCAAAAAATCAATTTTATGCTCAGAAATTAAGCTCCATTTTGTTGTAATGCTCCTTGGGTATATTATATCAAAATTATATAGGTAGTTTGTGGAAGGATATGGTGAATGCCCTGCAACAAGAAATAATTTGTTATGTGAAAGGTAAACCTTAATGGGAGGCTAAAACAAGATATGAGATGCTCAGTGTTGAAAAAGAGATCGTTGGAAGCACTTGAAGCCTTTGACATACTCCATTATGTATACACCTAGATGAATAATAATATGGGACAATCCCGCCATGCTAAGAATATTACTAGACATGGGAATTTTCACTTGCGTGATTTTTATTTGACTTTAATGAAAAAACATATCAGACTATGGACATAGTAGAATCTACATAGTTATTGACCTTGTAAAATTTATGTTTTAGATTCCCTTGACACAATGATATCAATCCCATAAGTATTAATACTACAGGCATTGGTGTAGCAATTCTCATAATAACTCATAAAATCAGTTTTATACTCAGAAATTAAGCACAAATTTGTTGTAATTCTCCTTGGGTATACAATATCAAAATTATATAGGCAGTTTGTGGAAGCATATGTTGAAATCCCTACAACAAAAAATTGTTTGTTATGTGAAAGGTAAGCCTTATTGGGAGTCTAAAACAATATATAAGATGCTCAATGGTGAAAAGGAGATCGTTGAAAACACTTGAACCCTTGGAAACAATCCATTCTTCAGAAACCAAGATGAATAATAATATAGGACAATCCCGTCATGCTCAGAATATTAAAAATAGATGCAGTGAATCCAGAAGAACTCTCACACAATTATATCAATCCGAGAATTCTTAATACTGGACGTATTGGTGTAGAAGCTCTCATACTGACTCAGAAAATCAATTTTATGCTCATAAATTAAGCTCCAATTTGTTTTAATGCTCCTTGGGTAGATCATATCAAAATTATATTGGAAGTTTGTCAAGGCACATGGTGAAAGCCCTAAAACAAGAAACAAATTGTTATGTGAAAGGTAAGCCTTAATGGGAAGCTAAAGAAAGATATGAGATGCACAGTGGTGAAATGAAGCCACTAAAGTGAATTTATTACAAATGTAAGCCTTATATTGTATCATAAAGTAGTAGATATGTGATATGATCATGTAGTTTAGATATAGTTTTATTTTCAATTGCAATGACATGGTAGGTTATGCTCATGCCATACAAGAACCAAAAACAATGGGCTCTCAAGATAACATCTAATAAAATACTAGAAGAATTGCAAGTGAACTGCCAATTAAATATGCAAACTAACATAGAAATATATCTTTAACATATATTACATTTCGTTTTTTTTCATTCGATATGGTAGTAGGCTAATAAAAGTTACAATCAAACAAAAAATAGTCTTAACATGTCATATTTTGTACTCAATTTGTAAATAAAATGAAACTTCCAGATCTCATAGATTTCTTAATTTATTTCAAAGAGGGAATATTTCACCTAAGTCTTGAAAATATTTTAAAAATCATGGAAAATATAGAAGCTCATCAGAGGCCTTCTTAAATATTTTTAAAAATTCTAGCAGAATAATTGAAATGTTGAATAATATTTATTTAGTTCCGCTTCTTCTTGAATTCAATATGTTATGAATCAATGTGATATTTTCTCATAATATTAAAGGTTTTAAGAAGAAACATAAGAGAACATATATTTTTCTGCTAATTGTGCAATGGAAAGTGCTTTAGAGAAACCTTTGTAGAACTCCCCTTCTCCCAGCTCAACCTAACATAACTATAGATCGTTAACCTATATCTAGTTCCAATTTACTGATGTTGTATGACAATAGGGTAGCCACAACTATAGTAAGACAAAAATAGAGTCCTATCATACCTTATTGTCCACTATTTTTTAAACAAGATAAAACTTTTAGGTCCTACAAATAACTTAAAATGACCTAAATGCAACCATATTCTATTTTCAAAATGGGGTGGTAGTACAAATATGTTAAAACTTAAAACACTAGGTCAATTTTTTCAATTGTTATGGGCACGATGAGTCCTAGGTTACAATATATATTATGTTGAAAAAATACCAAATGGTATAATATTATCGGTGCCCAATTTTACATAAACAAGAAACATGTGCTCAGTGGTGAAAAGGAGATCATTGGCAACACTTGAATCCTTTGAAATAGTCCATTCTTCAGAAACCCAAATTGAATAATAGTATAGGACAATCCGGTCATGCAAAGAATCTTAAAAATAGATGCAGTGAATCCAAAATATCCCTCACACAATGATATGAATCCTAGAAGTCGTAAGACAAGAGGTATTGGTGTAGAATCTCTCATACTAACTAAAAAAATATGTTTTATTGTTAGAAATTAAGCTCCAATTTGCTGTCATACTCCTTAGGTATACTATATCAATATTATATAGGCAATTTGTGGAAGCATATGGTGAAATCCCTACAACAAGCAACAATTTGTTATGTGAAAGGTAAGCCTTAATGGGAGGCTAAAACAAGATATGAAATGCTCAGTGGTGAAAAAGAGATCGTTGGTAGCGATTGAAGCCTTTGAAATATTCCATTCTTCAAACACCCAGATGAATAATAATATAGGACAATCTTGGCATGCTGAGAATCTTACAAGACATGCAATTTTTCACTTACGTGATATTTATTTTCCTTTATTGAAAAAATACATCATATGATGCACATAGTAGAATCTACATGGTTATTGACAGTGTCAAAGTGGAAGATTTACAAAATATGATATTAAAACATAAGGGGAGTTGATGGAATACATAAGGGGAATTGTTGCTTACTTGGTCCGAACGACGAGGAGGATGACAGGAGGAAGAGGATGAGGTGGTTGTCAGGGGGAAGATGACACTGTGGCGACCACAACTCCAGCGACTCGAAAATCCTACAAAACAACAAAAACCAAAAATACTTTAACAAACCATGTCGTACAAACCAAAAACACATTAGCAAAAATGCAGTAAGAAAAAAAAAACATCCACGATGAGTAACGGCAATGCAGAAAAATCCTCCACCACCAACCACTAACGGTAAACTAATAGGAAAGTAAATATTTTTTTGGTCTTAGGGTCATTATATTTATAAACAGTAATTAGGCTGAATTATTATTTCTTCGAGGTTAATAATTCGTCATAAATAATAATTCGGTTGAAAAATTCTTGCTGGTTTTTCAAAAATACAATTAATGGTCGGTGTTAATGTAAATGGTAGTAATGGTTCGGCCGTATTATTTTTAATAATTCGGCAAAAAAAAATTCCCCGAAAACGTCGATTGTGAATTTTTCGTGTGTATTTCCCACGAAAGTGTAACCCACCTTCACATGTTTACCTGATTATGAGTATGTTTTATGACAATGATTTTGTGTGGCTCTCATCATGTTTTTATTTGTAAATGAATGAACAATGAACTTATGACCTCTTATATGAAAATGAAGTTAATGTGATAAGGCATCAATGCTTCTTAGTGATTCTCATATAATTATGAGACCCCTATCCGTAGATATGATATTATGACCTGTAGAATGCATATTTGTGACATGTTTGATGAAATTCCTATCATTCCTATTAGAGTTCGAGCCAATTGATTGATTAATTTTTTGCATTAGTACTATTGAGTGTCAAATCTGCATTGTTCTTATACATCTTCCTAGACCTTTTTCATTCACTTGAACCTCCCAAGTTGTCAATATCATTGTATATTAATTGCAAAAGAGCATCTAAAATGGTTTTTAACTATATTTTTGTGTCTGTTGTTTGATTTAGATTTTGCTCATTTAGCTGCGGAATCTTGCCACTTTCCGCAGCTGCTGCAACTTTCCGCAACCATTTTGTGAAACTCTATGTTACAGGTGTATTCAGGTAAAACGAGCCACATGGGCAAGTTAGAAATGATGTGGACATGGTTTGTGTCCTATTGGCTCGAGCAAATTCATCTAGAGAGGCTACGGTCAAAGGTGGCCAAGTGGAAGTCAACCGTAGAGTCCCACGGTGACAGGACTCTGTTTCTTGTCACGTGGAGATTTATATGGCCGTTTCTGAATTGCGGGAGACAAATCAACACCTGTACATGGCTCCATAAGCTGAATTCAAACATCCACTCTTCATAGATTTACTCCTCAACACGGCCATGATCCTAGATCTTTGGACATAATGGTTTACGTGTTCTCCATTAGCACAAACTTTAGGGAATTAGTTATATTTCCTTTGTTATAAATAATGCGTTTGCATACGCATATTAGATTAGTCTCTATTAGTCTCCATTAGCTTCCAGATAGCTCTGTAATGTAATTACATTGCCACTGTGCCGTAATATCACCTTTATGTTATGACTGCATTTTAATATATAAGAAGACTTTGTTTCCAAGCATAATTCGTACTTGAAGATTGTTGCCAAGGCTGGTGTAGAGGGCCCCTACACACGCTGAGGTTTTGTGCATTATTGTATAGTTCTTATTTTATTTATTTAAGCTCATTGTGCCATAATTCATTCATGTGTTTATACATTGCATCTTTCATGGTATTTATGCTTCATCTCTATTCATAATCTTTTATGCTTTACATTGTACTTCTGTCCATAATCTTTCGTGGCTTTATCATTATTTTTTTAACAACATAGTCTGTTTCGGAGTTATAAATAGCCCGACCCGGGCATTTATAACTTTTTGACTGTGGCTTACTTACGCACATGTTGTTCTGCTGTAATTTACTTTTTGTTTAATTCAGCCTTTGCTTTGTTTATTCAGTCTTGCACATTTTGTTTTGATGAACAGATTTAGATATATTAAATTGCTCATGTTATTTTTCGATTGCCTCAAAGAGACAGTGGGCCGATGGTAGTTGAATCTGGAATAATAACAGTTTTAATATTAGTTTACTTCTGCAAGTTAGAAATATTAGGTACTCGCAGCATCTTGATTCTCAAGAAAACCACAAGTGGTGATGGTGAGGGATTGAAGTATGAATGTGTAGTTTGATATTAGTTTACTTTCTGCAAGTTAGATATATTAAATTTCTCATGTCATCTTGATTACAGCAAAAAATCACAGTATAGGCCAGTGAGGGATTGAATTATGAATGTGTATTTTGATATTAGTTTACTTTCTGCAAGTTAGATATCAGGTTACTCAAGTTGTTTATGGTTACCTCCGAAAATCATAGCTGGACTAATGATGAGGGATCAGAAGATAAGTTGATGTAATTTGATTTAGATTTACTTTGTTGCAACTTTTGGATTTCTTTTAGCATAGTTTCTTTTGTGTTTGAACAGCAGCAAGAATAATGAGTTTCATGATCAGTAGTTCATTGTTTGTTTGACTAGAGTAGTGATGCAATTTCATTTTCTTTAATTTCATTTTCTTTGAAGAATTAATTTTGTCATTGTGTGTTTTTAAAAATTCTTTTTGATGTTTGTAAAATCATTAGAAAGACATTGTTGTCTTGAATATTTGTCTCCATCCTTGTCTTTTAGAATTTCACAAAAATCCAAAAACGAAAAAAAAGTAAGAGATAGGTTATCTTGCACATATAGTGCGCCACACTTCGTCAGCTTACGAATCCCGGATTGAAAAATTAAATGTAGCAATTTAGGACACACTAAATTGACCAAACATTTTGGCGCCGTTGCCGGGGAAGTGTAACTAGGTAGCCAATTTCTTAAAAAAAAATAATAATAATAAAAGAAGGGAAAACTTGATAACTTCTTGAAGTATGCTCTCCTCTTGCACCTAGTGTGATCTGGAGGATCAGAAAAGAGAGTTATTGGTTTATTAATTTCTTAAGTATGCTCTCTTCTTGCACCTAGTGTGACCTGGAAGATCAGAAAGAGAATTATTAGCCCAACTTTAAAAAAATAAAAAAATAAAAAAATGACATGCATAGAGCAAGAGATTCTAGGGAAGGTTTATAGCTAAAGCCAAGAGTTCGATTTTCACAACTCCATCTTCTTCAAGGCATAGACAAGATTCACCACCATCTACCCCTAGCCTTAAGATTTTTGGAATTCAAGGAGTAGCTGAATTAGAGGATTCTCCTATACCACCTACTAAATCTCATTTAGAAAAGGAAAAGACTCCCTCTCATCCTCCCTTGATAGAAGAACTAGAGGACTTTAAGGACTCTAAAGAAACTATCATGGCAGAGGAAATAATAGATGGATTTAGAGGTAGAGGTAGAGGAGGAGGAAACAATGGAGACAACAATGGTGAAGGAAATAATGGAAGAAATAGGGAAGGAGACAACTTCTTTGGATTCCCTATAGTTGATGAGGAAACTCATACAACAATGAAAAATATCTCACCATCTGTCCTCCCTAAATTTTATGGATTGCGAATTGAGGATCCTGAAACATTTCTGTTTGAGTTTGAAGTCGTGTGCCGAACCTATGACTATATGGAAGACTCTCAAAAACTCAAACTGTTTCCTTCAACATTGAAGGGAGCTGCTTTGAAATGGTTCATGGGATTAGCCACTCAATCTATTAGGACTTGGAATGATATGAAAAAAACATTTTTGGATAGATACTTGGACTATTATATGCCCACCAATCACAAGGATGAGGTATTCAAAATGATGCAAAAAGAAGACGAAAACTTGGAAGATTTACTTGAAATATTTCAATACAACTTGAAAAGAGCAAAGATGAGCAACTTAGATGATGAAACCTTGAAATCCCTCATATTAAAAGCCATTAGAGATGAATGGATAGTTATTTTAAACATGATGGGGAAAGGAGACATTTCTCAACTTCCACTTCGTGACATAACAGAACTATGTGTCCATCTCTCAAGAGGAAAATATAAAACAGGAAAAGGGCCTAGGGATCCTTCTCTTATTAGGGTTAACAAATCTGCAACTGGATCAGTAAGTAGGGCAGAGATTGGTAATATGCTTGATGAATTCAAAACTGATATCTTAGGGAGCCTTAGTGAACAACTAGACACCCTTAAAATCCAAAACAAGCAGAAAGCAGAAACATATGCTTTAGCCATCTTTTGTCCGAAATGTAGGAAGAAACATGCTTTAAGGGAATGTCCCTTGGATGGAAAAGTTGTAGAAACATGTATGATTTGCTCAGAGAATCATGAGATCAAGGATTGTCCTTCAATTCCTGGACTCAAAGTTGTTTTTCAAGAAGACCCAAATTCAGTAGAATCTCTCTGTTTTGTTGCAAGAAGACCTTGGCAGTGAAAACAAACTCAGGGGTTTAACAACCCTATGAATCTTCAAAACCCACCAAATTGGAATCCTTGGCAACAACCTGGGCCCCAACATCAGAATCCATATCAGCCATGGGTACAAGGGATGCAAAATCCTTATGGGAGATTTGCTCAATTTTATCAATATCCTTCATCTTTTCAAAATCAACAAGCTCCACAACTTCCAAACCCAAATCCACAACTTTCATTTCCATTTCCACAACAACAACCTTCTCAAAAAAATTCAAATCCTCAACTCATGCTCCCATACCAACAAAAGACAAATCAACTTCTAGCTCAGCCATTGCCAAATCCTAACAATAAAAATCCTCAGAACACTTACATGGTAGAAGGACAACAATTTTCTACCTATATGATTGTTCCTCTCAATGATGTACAACTCAGATCTGGTAGAGTTTTAGAAAAACCTTCTATAGATATTCAAGAGCAAGATACCTCTGAGGAGGATTCTTTTAAAGTCAATGAGGGTTCTGAGGAAGCATCTCTTCAAAATTCAAACATTCAAAAAGAAAAAGAAAAGTTAACATCCACAACTCCTATAGTTGAGCAACCTGCATCTTCATCTACACCTCCTTTTTCTGAAAGACTACAAATTGACAAGGGGGTGGAAAAACAAATCTTGTTGCCTAACTATGATTTTTTAGATGAATTGAAGAATGTTTGTATCAAGATTCCTTTGTTACAAGCCATTCGAGAGATTCCTATTCTAGCAAAAACAATAAAGGAGTTGAGTTTCAAAAGACTAGGAAGGAAACTAAAAGACACAAGAAGAATCCACATGGTAGGAAAAATTGCAGATATTATGATGGGAAAAATTACCATGCAGAAGTATGTAGATCCAGGAAGTCCAATTGTCAAGACACATATAAATGGGATAAAAATTCCAAACACATTGATTGACTTAGGGGCTGCTATCAACATTATGAGTAGATAGACTATGGACCAGCTAAAACTTCCTAACCTTCTTTTTACACCTACTTTACTGCAACTTGCAGATCGATCAATTATTAAACCAGATGGTGTATTAGAAGATATTTCGGTCTCCTTAGATTCTTGGGAATATCCAGTAGATTTTATGATTTTGACTCCCAAGAGTAATCTAGGAGGGCACCCACTTATCTTAGGAAGACCTTGGCTAGCCACAGCTGATGCTTTTATTAGTTGTAGATCCGGGGATATGTACATTTCTAATGGTAATTCAACAAATAAATTCAATTTGTATCCTCCAGCAAAAGCAATTACAGAAGTAGGAGACAATGAATGGGTCGATGATGAGGACATTATACAACATGTCTTTACCATTTCGGAAATTAGTGAGGATAGTCAAATTCTGAATACATTAGAAAATTTTGAGATATCTTTAGAATATGACCCCACACAATTTCAGTTGGAATCTGGCATAGAATATTTATCATCAAGACAAATGTCTCTTTACTCTATGGAAGAATTTGGTAGTTCTACCATTGAGATTTTTCCAGGAAAAACATTGAATATCAACAAACATTTGGAAAAGTCACAACAAGAAGGACTAACCAAAATCTTGCAAAAAAATTCTACTGCATTTGCATGGGAGTATACTAACACGAAAGGTATTGATCCTAAGACTTGCATCCATCATATCTATATTGAGGAAAATAGTAGACCAATCAGACAACCTCAAAGAAGGATGAATCCAAATCTTAGGGAGATAGTGAAAGAAGAGCTCCAAAAACTACTCAATGTAAACTTCATTTATCCAATTTCAAATAGCCGATGGGTTTCTCCTCTGGTTATAGTACCTAAAAAGAATGATAAATGGAGGGTATGCATTGATTACAGGGAATTGAACAAAGCAACTTTGAAGGATCACTTTCCTTTGCCTTTTATCGATCAAGTATTAGATACATTAGCAGGTAAAAAGTACTTTCCATTTTTGGATGGTTTTAGTGGCTATAATCAAATTTAGGTAGCACCTGAAGATCAAGATAAGACCACATTTACTTGTCCATGGGGAACTTTTTCCTACCGAATGCTTCCTTTTGGGTTATGTAATGCACCTGCAACATTCCAAAGAGTAGTACTAGGAATTTTTTCTGATCTAATCCATGATTGTGTAGAGGTTTATATGGATGATTTTACAGTTTATGGTAATTCATTTGAAGATGCATTAGAAAATTTGGAAAAAGTCCTTATAAGATGTAAAGAAACAAACCTTTCATTAAGCCATGAAAAATGCTTTATGATGTTTACTGAAGGTATTGTTTTGGGGCATCATATTTCAGGAGATGGGATTAAAGTTGATAAATCAAAAGTTGAAGTCATCTCCAAGTTGCCTATTCCAAATTGTCAAAGAGATGTTAGAAGTTTTCTAGGATTTACTAGTTACTATAGAAGATTTATAGAAAACTTCACTAAAATAGCATCTCCACTCTTCAAATTGCTTACAAAAGACTGTGAATTTAAATGGGATCCTAATTGTCAATCAACCTTTGAAACTTTGAAAACAAGAATATCTGAAGCACCTATCTTGAGAGGACCAAATTGGAAACTCCCTTTCCATATTTCTACGGATGCTTCAGATACAGCTCTAGGAGCTGTGTTGGGTAAAAAATATTTAGTTCCTTATGCCATTTATTATACCAGTAAAAATTTGACTCCCACAGAGTTGAACTATACTGTGACTGAAAAAGAGTTTTTAGCTTTTGTTCATGCAATTAATAAGTTTAGACATTACATAACAGGCTATGAAACTTTTATTCATACTGACCATTCTGCAATTAGATATTTAATGAACAAACCTGTTACTAATGGCAGAGTGACAAGATGGCTCTTACTTTTGCAAGAATTCAGTATTACTGTGTTGGATAGACCAGGAAAACAAAATACAGTAGTTGATTTCTTGTCTAGGATTCAGAATACTAAAGAAGATTCTCCTGTAGAGGATAAGTTTCTTGATGAATACTTGTTTGCAGTAACTATTAAGACTCCTTGGTATGCAGATATTGCTAACTATTTGGTTATAGGGAAACTACCTTCACATTTATTTCCAAGTGAAAAATGAAAAATTATTCAGGAGAGTTCAAAATATTCATGGATTTCTAATGAATTGTTTAAAACAGGGCCAGATCTTGTGATCAGAAGATGTGTCAGGGAAGATGAAATGCCTGATATTCTTAAGGCATGCCATGATGAACCATGCGGCGGACACTTTGCGGACAAAAGGACGGCCTATAAAATCCTTTCCTTGGGATATTATTGGCCTTCTCTCTTCAAAGATGCAAAACAATATGTCAAAAGGTGTGATAGCTGCCAAAGAGTAGGGAAACCTACCCTTTCAAATGAAATGCCATTGCAAACACAGGTACTCATTGAACCCTTTGAAAAATGGGCTTTAGATTACATTGGACCTATTAATCCACCATCTAAGCAAAAGAAGTATATATTGGTTTGTACTGATTATGTTACTAAATGGGTAGAAGCCAAAGCATTAGTATATGCTACTGAAAATTCAGTTGTTCATTTTCTTTATGAGGATATTTTTACTCGCTTTGGTGTTCCAAGAGAAATTGTGACAGATCAGGGGAGCCAATTCACATCCAATTTGGTGGAGAAGTTGATGGAAGAATACAAAATCAAGCACAGAAGATCTGCTCCTTACCATCCGCAAGGAAATGGTCAAGTGGAGTCCACAAATAAAGTTCTTGAAAGTATCATCACCAAAACTGTTCATCTACATAGAAGAGATTGGGCAGAAAGGCTTCCAGAAGCCTTGTGGGCCTACAGAACTACATGGAGGAATACAACGGGACATTCTCCCTATGAACTTGTTTATGGGAAAGAAGTCTTGCTCCCCATTGAGTTCCAAGTCAAGACCTTCAAGATAGCAGTTCAATTGGGAATGAATTTATCAGAAGCCCAAAAGCATAGAATGGAGCAATTAAATGAGCTAGATGAGATCAGACAAGAGGCAATTCTAAGAACTGATCTAGTTCAATATCAAAGAGCTAAATGGCATGACAAGTACATCAAAGAAAAGAAGTTTCAAGAAGGAAATTGGGCATTGTTATTTGATTCCAAGTTTAAAGATTTTCAAGGAAAATTTCAGACTCATTGGCTTGGGCCATATGAGATTGACAAGATCTTTAGCAATGGAGCGGTAAGAATCAAGACCATTGATGAGTTTCAAACTCCTCTTATTGTGAATGGCCACAGATTGAAAGTTTATCATAAGCCACTCTCAAAAGATGATTTTTTCAAAATGTTTCAAGAAAATTCTGCAATCAAGCTGGTACAGAAGAATTCTTCTTCTCCACCAGCCTAGCTTTTGTTCTTTCAATTTAAAAAAAAATAAAAATAAAAATAAATTAAAAAAAATTGTATAAGGCTGAAAACCAATCACTGATTGGCAGTCTTATACAGAAAATATAGGGTGAAAATTAGGAACACCTGACACTCTATATTTTCCAAAAAAATCTCTCTTTCATTTCACAAGTTTTGTGACCACCCACTCCATTCCATTCCACTTCAGTCCACTTCATTTCACTTCATTTCACTCCATTCCACTTCATTTTATCTATTTCATTCCATTTTCACCAATAAAATTATTTTTCATGACCATTTCCATCTAGTCATTTTTCATCTATTCATTTTCATTCACCCAAATAATAGTTGTGTCAGTTTCCGCAGCTGACATCTGTTTCCGCAGCTGACTCCAGTTTCCACAGCCAGAAGCAGATTCCACAGCTACCACTCTGTTTTCAAAAGAATGTACAGCCAGATGTTATTTCCATAATCATGAAATTAAATGCAGGTGAGAGGACCAATTATGAAGACATGGGGCATTCAAGATACCAATGAAGAGCAACTAATTGAAGACCAAGGAAAAAGGAAAATATTCCAAGGTATGAGTAAAAATTCATTTCAAATAGCATTGAAAACACATTTTTATATAGTTCTAAACCATAAGCTCCATCCATTATGTGCAATGATTATATTGACAAACTCCGTAACCCTTTCACGATCTCCATATGATCCTCCCACATTCATTTTCAAACGGTTCCATAATTAAACCTCTGATCTTCACTCAAACTCCGATACTCCACCTATGACAATGAGACGTAGTTGATTTGACTACGGATTTTTACAGCCGCATAAATCCATAGCCGTTGTTTAAACGTGCTCACATTTATTTTGCAGCCACCAAATTTCAAAACACTGCCGGATGTGTTATACTCCTCCTATTGTTCTGTTAATCTCACAGCCGTATCTCTGTCGTGCTCACGAAACCCCTCTCTGTTCCGCCTCACTCCATTTCATTCTCTGTTACGCTACAGCCTGTATACCCACTCTCTGATATCTACCTATAGTCATTGTGCTCATTTCCATGCATTCAGTTGTTCTATTTCCATTGAACCCTCACGTAGGCAAATTTTTTAAAGAGCAGAAAGAAGAATGGGTAAATTATTAAGAGAAGAACCAGAAGGACCTAAATTCATGGAAGGATATCCGCAAGTCATGGATATATTGAAGAAAGCAAAGTGGCTGCGATTTATCCAAAATTTCAGAGGCTACCATAAAGAGGTGACAAAAGCATTTGCAAGGTCGTTCAATGGCCTGGAGGTAGAGATTGGAGACCTTAAGTTTGTGGTGAATGAGGCATCTATAGCATCTGCCACAGAACTTCTTCAAGAGGGTGAGCGTTGGTTTAAGAATAAAAGCATTAGTGATGAGGCCTGGAGAATAATCTTACGAAACCAAGGTATGGACATAACTATTTTTAAAAGAGGAATTCTTGTTCATGCTTTGAAAGAGGAATGGGCTACTTTGCTGCTATTTGTTCAAAAATTCATTACCTGTGAAGGCCGTTTTGGGTCCATGTATATGTACCATACCAAATTGCTGATGAATTTTCTAGATAATCAAACTCTCAATCTCCCATATTTTCTATTAAATAGTTTGAAGAATATGTCTGTGACTGTTCAGAAACATTTAGGGGATGTAGAACCACATCTATATCACCACGGTCTTGTAAAAATTTTGATTGAAAAAGAGTTAAAGGAGAAGAAAGACACATGGGAACAATTTTTGATTAGAAATTTATTTTAGGAACCTTAGGAAATTCCTGAAGGTAGCACATCAAGAAGGAGTAGGAGAAAAAGAATAAATGATGAAACTCAAAGTACTCCTACTCAAGAAATTCTTGAAGGTAACACATCAAGAAGGAGTAGGAGAAAGAGAACAAATGATGAAATTCAAAATACTCCTACTACTACAATTGAAAGAACTGATAGGGAAGAGAGACTGTCAAAGAGGAAGAAGAAAGAAACTAAGGGTAAAAAGCCAATAACATCAAAAGAGAGAAAAAGTATTGAGGCTACACATCAAACCCCTTCTTCCGAAGAAGAATATCATCAAGTGCTATCTGAAAGATTGGTTCATATTCAAGAACAGTTATCTATAACCAAGAAGAAAGAGAAAGGAAAAAAAAACAAAAAGACAGTGGTCCACAGCGTGTGAGAAGAAGTTCCAGACTTAAGGGGAAATTGAGGAAAACGCAAATGAAAGGACCCATTTCATCGATTTGGGAGAAGAAACATCTGAACAATCCCCAGCTGACCATAGTCCATCTCACTCTCAGTTAGTTAGTGAACCTGGTTCATTTCATTCTAAGTCAGACATTGAAAATAGTCCATCCCATTCTCAGCCAAATGTTGGTGTGAACCCTTCTCAGCCAGATTTTGAAGACAACTCTCCTTCACGGCATTTTGGGGACAACCCAATAAAAATGACACTTGATATAGACCCCAAGCAGCAAGAAGTATATGATTATATAGAATCTTTAGAAAAAGCAGCTACAGGTCCCAGTACTTCATCCATTCAGCCTCACACAATACAAGATGATTTAGTCCAATCACTGAAACAGGAAGTCTTTGAGCTAGAGCTCTTAAATAGACACATTAAAAATGAAAATGAGACATTGAAGGAACAAAGCAAATTGGACAAAATCATTCATGATAATACCATGCTACATCTGGGAATATGGCAGAAGAAGAACAAGAAATTGAAAAGGAAATGCCAGAAGTTAAGCAGAGCACTGGTTAATATCAAATTCAGATGCTTAATGAAGAAGCCTAGGATGTTAGCAGCACCAAGGAAGAAGAGGAGAGGATTGGATGTACTGGCTAAAGTGTCAAGGCATATGAACTGAAGAAGGATTATCAAAATTTTGGTTGCATGAGGACATGCAACACCTTCACAGTGGGGGTATGTTGAGTCTCAAATCTGCATCTTTTCCATACACCTTTCTATCCCTTTTTCATTCACCTGAACCTCCCAAGTTATCAATATCATTGTATATTAATTGCAAAAGAGCATCTAAAATGGTTTTTAACTATATTTTTGTGTCTGTTGTTTGATTTAGATTTTTCTCATTTAGCTGCGGAATCTTGCCACTTTCCGCAGCTGCTGCAACTTTCCGCAGCCATTTTGTGAAACTCTATGTTACAGGTGTCTTCAGGTAAAATGAGCCACATGGGCAAGTCAGAAATGATGTGGACATGGATCATGTCCTATTGGCTCGAGCAAATTCACCTAAGGAGGCTACGGTCAAAGGTGGCCAAGTGGAAGTCAACCGTAGAGTCCCACGGTGACATGACTCTGTTTCTCGTCACGTGGAGATTTATATGGCCGTTTCTGAATTGCGGGAGACAAATCAACACCTGTACATGGCTCCATAAGCCGAATTCAAACATCCACTCTTCATAGATTTACTCCTCAACGTGGCCATGATCCTAGATCTCTGGACGTAATGGTTTACGTGTTCTCCATCAGCACAAACTTTAGGGAATTAGTTATATTTCCTTTGTTATAAATAATGCGTTTGCATACGCATATTAGTTAGTCTCCATTAGCTTCCAGATAGCTCTGTAATGTAATTACGTTGCCACTGTGCCGTAATATCACCTTTCTGTTATGACTGCATTTTAATATATAAGAAGACTCTGTTTCCAAGCGTAATTCGTACTTGAAGATTGTTGCCAAGGCTGGTGTAGAGGGCCCCTGCACACGCTGAGGTTTTGTGCATTATTGTATAGTTCTTATTCTATTTCTTTAAGCTCATTGTGCCATAATTCATTCATGTGTTTATACATTGCATCTTTCATGGTATTTATGCTTCATCTCTGTTCATAATATTTTATGCTTTACATTGTACTTCTGTCCATAATCTTTCATGTTTTATGTTATTGTTAACTTATCAGTGTTCTTGTTTCAGGTTATAAATAGGCAGCCCGGGCATTTGCATAACTTTTTGACTAATGACATGGAATTAATATTGTTCTGCTGCTAATTTACTTTTTGTTTAATTCCAGCACTGCTTTGTTTAATTCAGTCTTGCACATTTGTTTCAGTAGTTAGATTTAGATATATTAAATTGCTCATGACATCTTCAGTTACCTCCGAAAGCCACAGCTGGACTGATGGTGAGGGATTGAATTATGAATGTGTAGTTTGATATTAGTTTACTTTCTGCAAGTTAGAAATATTAAATTTCTCATGACATCTTCAGTTACCTCCGAAAGCCACAACTGGACTGATGGTGAGGGATTTAATTATGAATGTGTAGTTTGATATTAGTTTACTTTCTGCAAGTTAGAAATATTAAATTTCTCATGACATCTTCAGTTACCTCTGAAAGCCACAACTGGACTAATGGTGAGGGATTGAATTATGAATGTGTAGTTTGATATTAGTTTACTTTATGCAAGTTAGATATCAGGTTACTCAAGTTGTTTATGGTTACCTCCGAAAATCATAGCTGGACTAATGATGAGGGATCAGAAGATAAGTTGATGTAATTTGATTTAGATTTACTTTGTTGCAACTTTTGGATTTCTTTCAGCATAGTTTCTTTTATTTTTGAACAACAGCAAGAATAATGAGTTTCATGATCAGTAGTCCATTGTTTGTTTGACTAGAGTAGTGATGCAGTTTCAGTTTCTTTAATTTCATTTTCTTCGAAGAATTAATTTTTTCATTGTGTGTTTTTAAAATTCTTTTTAAGTTTGGAAAATCATTAGAAAGACATTGTTGTCTTGAATATTTGTCTCCATACTTGTCTTTTAGAATTTCACAAAAATCCAAAAACGACAAAAAAGTAAGAGATAGGTTATCTTGCACATATAGTGCGCCACACTTTGTCAGCTTACGAATCCCGGATTGACAAATTAAATGTAGCAATTTAGGACACACTAAATTGACCAAACAAGTTCCTTTGTCTTAGTGTTATTTATCATTCCTAAAGTTTTCATAAAGTTCTAGGCAGTGGCCTGAGTCCTGATCCTAAAGAAGTGTCACCAAATCCATGGTCGCTGGCACAAAACTAGCTGAAAAATTCTATAGTTTTTGGCTTTCCCTTGTTATTTGATGGACTAAAGGACTAAATTTATAGGCATGGATTGTAAAGACAACGACTAGGGTGTTAAATGAGTGAAAATTTAAGTTTCCCTAGGGGTTCGAAACCTAGAAAGGCTGGCTGGATCTTGGAGGTTCAGTAGGATGTGTGGAAGGTCAGCTTGGTTTTGTTTTGTGGGTTCCACTTCCTTCATTGTATTCAGGGAGTTGAATCACATCATAGTTGTTGAGCCTCAAAATTGTGCTTTCCTTCACTTCATTTTACCTCATTTTCCCTCGTCCATTGCTATCTTAGATCCAATTGATCAATAAATATAGTTAAAATTATTTCTAGAATGATTTACATGACTGACTTGCTAAGTTTTGTGATTTTTGCCATTGTAAAGCATTTTGACCGGAACTAGCTGCAGAATGCAGACATTCCGTAGCTAACTGGCGATTCTGCAGCTGCCTTCATGTTTGAGTATGTTCCAGGTGGCCTCTTGAGAAAAACCGTATATGGGCATGATCCACGTCATGTCTACATGGTTCGTTGCTCATCATGGAGGAAGAAACGAATTCTGGGTATGGTTTTGAACGTGGGGAACACATCTAGGAAGGAAGACTTCTATTAGGACTGTCTCAGTCCAGATGTCTTTTCCTCTTCACGTAGCCACTTCAAAGAGTCCTAACGTGATTCCAATAAGGAAAGACAGTGTTCCTGAATTATTGCAATTATTGTTATGTGCATTTGCTTTATAAATGCTTGGGAGACCGAGAGCTATGTTAGAGATTTTATGTTAGATTTGATGCTAGATTTTGTTTAAACTCCGTGCTACATTTCTGAAGACGCAGAGTGTTATGTTCAAACTATTTCATCTTTAATGGAGCAGACCGTGTTGTTCTGAAGCGTGATTTAATTTGGAGTTGAATTCCGTCAGGTGGTAGAGGGCCCCTACCTCTTGCACGGATTTATTTTGCGTAAATTAGATAAGTTTCCTAGCTGCCTTTACGTTTTGCATTTGAATTAATAGTTTTTTTAATTAGCTACTGTAGTCGTACTCATTCTAATTCTTCCATAAGAAGATGCTCTTCCAAAAGACTATAATGATGAATGTTGAATGACTATAGTATTGTAGGATTAGGAGTTGAATTTATAATTGTTTTAACTAGCTACTGTAGTTATATTCATTCTAACTCTTCCACAAGAAGACACTCTTCCAAAAGATTATAATGATGAATGATGAATAGCTATGGTACTGTAGGATTTAGTTGTAGTTTTTGCTGATTCACTATCACAGTTACACTTGTTCTAATCACTCTTCCACAAGAAGAAACTCTTCCAAGAAATTCTTAAGAAGTTCAAGACATGACCATGATAATGAATGATTTAGTTGTGTGTTTGTACTAAGTATCATCTCTGTTCTTGCTCTTAAACGCTTGCCCAAGACATCATAATGACGAGTAGGATATGGATATGATATCTTAGTTTTTCATTTGCTTTCAGTCCTTTATGTTTGCATTTTCACTCAATTACACAGTCAGAATTGTTATAGCTCTTCCAAAAGAAGGAATTATTCCAAAATATCAATAATGATGGACAAATAGATTGTGTAATTTCATAGAGTAATGCATGATAGCATAGTTACGATGCTCCGGTGTTTCATTGCACTTAATTCATGATTCAGTTATTTTATTTTGAGTTTGATAATGACTTGTAGTTTAGCATTGTTTTAGATTAGTGGCATCTTAAGTTCATTCTTAGATTAACTCATTGCACTTGCACTCCACATCTAGATTGTCATCCACTGCACATTAGATTAACTTCAGTTGTTAGGATTAACAAAACAACCTTCATTATTCACAAACCTCTTCTTGTTCTAAAATCCATAATTGACCTATAACTATATGAACAGAAGACAACATCATTTTAAGGCCTGAAGTACCTCTGCAATTTCCTCATCATTTCATAAACAGAGTCCTCCCTCAAAAGCCTACTTTGAAAAGAAATCAATAACTTTTGAGTAAAGGTTTTGTGACATTCAATTGAATTGTAGAATAGAGATAGGAACTAGTTCTAGAATAGAAGATCTTATGATGATAACAATGTCTTTCCTCTAATTATGTTTCAAATCTCTAATCAAGGACAAAGTATTGCATCATTGTAAGTTAGTTGTTTCACTGTTTATTTAGAGGATTTGCATGTTTAGTGATCATTTCTCAAGTTTAGTTTGTGTTTTGAATCATTTGTTTAAAAGTCATTATCAAGCTTTGCTTTTATTTAGTCATAGTTTAGATTTAATTTTGCTTCAGTATTCCCAATTGCATTTGCCATTTTTCATTCCATCAATTAGGCTTAACTCTGTTTTTAATCACCAGCTTCTTTCCACTAGCTTTCTAGGCATTTTCCTGCAAACATAAAACCACCAAAAGACCAAAAACATCATAAACACTACACACAACGCATTAGGAAACAAGCACCTAGGTACATACAGTACACTTCACTTCAACAGTTTACAAATCCTGGTTGACAATTAAATGAGCTCAGTTTAGGAGACTAGATTGAGACCAAACATTTTGGCGCCGTTGCCGGGGAAGTGAAAACTAGGTAACCTTTGTTTCTTAGCATCCAAAAATAATTTTATGCGTAGGGAGAGAGATTCAAGGGAAGATTTATAAGCAGCAGAGGCAGAAGTTTGATTTCTAGAACACCACTTGTTTCATCTAGATCCAGAGCTAGTACACCTTCAACTCAAACCAATCTTCCATCCTTTACTGATCCTGGACTTCTAGAAGATCTAAGGTCACCTATTCCATTAGAGAAACTTTCCACTTCATCCACTGAACCTGCCATAGAAGAAGATTTAAAAACTCCTGTTAGGAACACAAACCTTTGTACTTCCACAAGAGAGTCAACCATGGCAGAAGAAGGAGGGGGAGGAGTTTTTAATGGAGAACACACATTATTTGGAGGAGGAGGTAGAGGTAGAGGAAGAGGGGAAGGAGGAAGAGGAGAAGGAGGTAGAGGTGCAGATGGAGGAAGAGGTAGAATAGGAAGCTCTTTTGGGTTCCCTATACTTGATGAAGAAACCAATACAACCATGAAAAACATTTCACCCTCTATCCTTCCAAACTTCTATGGACTTAAAACTGAAGATCCTGAAACTTTCTTATTCAAATTTGAAGTGCTATGTAGGACTTATGACTACCTACAAGATGCTCAAAAACTGAAATTATTTCCTTCAACTCTGAAGGGAGCAGCATTGAAGTGGTTTATGAGTCTAATCAGTAGCTCTATTAGAACATGGGAAGACATGAAACAAGAATTTCTAGAGAGATACTTGGATTATTGTATGCCGGTTAATCATAAGGAAGAAGTGTTCAAGATGTTACAAAAAGAAGATGAAAATTTGGAAGATTTGTTGGAAAGATTTCATTACAACATCAAAAGGGCAAAAATGGAAAATCTAGATCAAGACACCTTAAAAGCTCTTTTGTTGAAAACAATTAGGGATGAATGGTTGGATATCCTAAATATGATGGGAAAAGGGGAGATATCACAACTTACATTACCTGAAATATCTGAGTTATGTATCAACCTTTCCAGAGGGAAATCCAAAACTGTCAAAGGTCCAAGAGATCCTGCTCTTGCAAGGGCAAGTAAATCTGTTTCTGGGACAGTAAGTAGATCAGAAATAGGACACATGCTTGATGATTTTAAGTTTGACATCTTAGGGAGTCTTAGTGAAAAAATAGACACCCTCAAGATACAAAACAAGCAAAAGGCTGAATCTGATGCCTTGGCAATCTTTTGTCCCAAATGCAGAAAGAAACACGCCTTAAGAGAATGTCCTTTGGATGTAAAAGTTGTAGAGACCTGTGTCATTTGTTCTGAGAAGCATGAGACCAAGAATTGTCCTTCTCTTCCTGGTCTCAAGGCTGTTTTTCAGGAAGAAACTCCTACAGATTCCACAGAGTCTCTTAATTTTGTATCTAGAAGACCTTGGCAGGGACCTCAGACACAAGGATTCCATGATCAAATGTATAATCAATCTCTACCTTGGAATTCTTGGCAGCAACCTTGGCCCCAATTTCAAAATCAATCGCAATCTTGGGCACAAGGAATACAAAGTCCCTATGGAAGATACTCTCCATATTATCAGTATCCACCATCCTATCCACCATATCCACATTTTTATCCTCAAAATCCTCAACAAAATTTCCCTCAAAATATTCAACAAAATTTTCAACAAAATCCTCAACAACATCATCCGAACCAACCACATCAAAATCAACCACTTCCATTACCATTCCCTCAAAAATCCAATCAATTTCCAGCTCAACCCATACCAAACCCCAATAATAAGAACCCTCAGAATACATACATGATAGAAGGACAACAATTTCCAACTTATTTAATTACTCCTCTAGACCTTAGTGATGTTCAACTTAGGTCCGGAAGGATACTTGAGAAGAGGAAACCTTCTGTGATCATACAAGAACAAGACAATTCTGAGGAAGACTCCCTACGGGTTAATAAAAGTCTTGAGGAAGATACATCCTTTCAAGATCAAAACATTAAAAAACTGAAACAAAAAGATCCAATAAATCCAACTCCAGTATTAGAGCAACCATCCACATCTACTTCTATACCTCCCTTCCCGGAAAGATTACAAATTGATAAGGTGTAGAAAAACAAATAATGGTGCCTAATTATGATTTCTTAGATGAATTGAGAAATGTTTGCATTAAAATTTCATTATTGCAAGCCATCAAGGAAATCCCAATTTTAGCCAAAACAATAAAGGAGTTGAGTATGAAGACAACAAGAAAAAGAATAAGAGAAACCAAGAAAACTCAACTGGTAGGAAAAATAGCAGACATTATGATGGGCAAGATTACTACTCCAAAGTACCTTGACCCAGGAAATCCAGTTGTCAAAATTCACATCAACGGAATTGAAATTCAAAACACACTCATTGACTTAGGAGCAACAATAAATATCATGAGTAGACAAATCATGGACAAACTGAAACTTCCTAATCTTCTCTTTACACCCATACTGTTACAATTAGCAGATAGATCGGTAATCAGACCAGATGGGGTAATAGAAGATATTCCAGTGTCCCTAGACTCTTGGGAGTACCCTGTGGATTTCATGATCCTAACTCCTAAGAATAATCTAGGAGGCCATCCTGTTATATTAGGAAGACCTTGGTTGGCTACATCTGATGCTTTTATTAGTTGTAGGTCCGGTGATATGTATATTTCTGATGGTAGTTCAACTAAAAAGTTCACTTTATATCCTCCAGCTAGGACAATTACGGATCTAGATGACACTCAATGGATAGAGGATGAAGAATATTTACAACCACTCTTCACAATTTCAGAAATTAGTGAAGATAATCAAATTCTGAATACTCTAGAAAATTTTGAATCCTCTCTAGAACACAAACATGAATCATTTCAAGAGGGATCCAATATCGAGTTTTTGTCATCTAGGTAGATGTCTCTTCATTCTATGGACAAATTTGGCAGCTCTACAAGTGAAATTTTTCCAGGAAAAACCTTGAACATAAACAAAAACCTAGAAAAATCTCAACAAGAAGAGTTAGTCAAAATATTACAGAGACATTCTTCTGCATATGCATGGGAATACACTGACATGAAAGGGATAAGTCCCAAGACTTGTACTCATCACATCTATATAGAGGCAAATTGTAAACCAATCAGACAGCCTCAAAGACGGATGAATCCAAATCTTAGGGAAATTGTCAAGGAAAAATTACAAAAATTGTTAAATGTTAATTTCATCTATCCTATTTCAGATAGTCAGTGGGTTTCTCCTTTGGTGATTGTGCCTAAAAAAAATGGAAAATGGAGGGTGTGTGTTGACTACCGAGAACTGAATAAAGCTACTCTTAAAGACCATTTTCCCTTACCTTTCATAGATCAAGTATTAGATACATTAGCAGGTAAAAAGTACTTTTCATTCCTAGATGGGTTTAGTGGTTACAATCAAATCAAAGTAGCACTTGAAGACCAAGATAAAACCACATTTACTTGTCCTTGGGGTACCTATGCCTACCGAGTATTACCATTTGGATTATGCAATGCACCCGCAACATTCCAAAGGGCAGTATTAGGAATTTTTTCTGATCTAATACATGACTGTGTAGATGTGTACATGGATGATTTTACAGTTTATGGGGATACATTTGAAGAGGCTTTAGAAAACTTGGAAAAGGTCTTAAAAAGATGTCAAGAAGCAAACCTTTCTCTTAGTCATGAAAAATGTTTTATGATGTTCACTGAAGGTATTGTTTTAGGACACCACATTTCAGGGGATGGGATTAGAGTTGATGAGGCGAAATTTGAAGTTATTTCTAACCTATCCATTCCAAGTTGTCAAAGAGATGTTAGAAGTTTTCTAGGATTTACAGGGTATTATCGGAGATTTATAGAAAACTTCACCAAAATAGCATCTCCCCTCTTCAAATTACTCACCAAAGATTGTGAATTTAAGTGGACTTCTGATTGCCAGTTAGCTTTTGAAACCCTGAAAACCAAAATTTCTGAAGCACCTATATTAAGGGGACCTAACTGGAAGTTACCTTTTCATATCTCGACGGATGCTTCCGATACAGCTCTAGGAGCAGTATTGGGACAGAAAGATTTGATTCCCTATGCCATCTATTATATCAGTAAAAATTTGACTCCTGCAGAGTTAAACTATACTGTAACTGAAAAAGAGTTTTTAGCTGTTGTTCATGCCATAAACAAGTTTAGACACTATATAACAGGCTATGAAACTTTTATTCACACTGATCATTCTGCCATTAGATACTTAATGAATAAATCAATCACTAATGGTAGAGTTATAAGATGGTTGTTACTATTGCAAGAATTCAACATTACTATTCTAGATAGGCCTGGAAAACAAAACACTGTGGCTGATTTCCTGTCTAGAATTCAAAATATCAAAGATGACACTCCAGTTGAAGATCAATTTCCTGATGAATATCTTTTTGCAATCCCTACTCAAACTCCATGGTTTGCTGATATTGCCAATTATTTAGTTTCAGGAAAATTTCCTTCAATTATGAATGCAAGGGATAAAAGAAAAATCATTAATGATAGTGCAAGATATTCATGGGTCGCTAATGAGTTGTACAAGACAGGTCCAGATTTGATTATTAGAAGGTGTGTTCGTGAAGATAAGATGCCTGAAATGCTCAAGGCATGTCATGATGAACCTTGTGGCGGACACTTTGCAGATAAGAGGACAGCCTATAAGATCCTTAATTTAGGATATTATTGGCCATATTTGTTTAAAGATGCAAGGGAGTATGTAAAAAGGTGTGACAGTTGCCAAAGGGTAGGGAAACCTTCTCCTTCAGGTGAGATGCCATTACAACCTCAGGTACACATTGAACCTTTTGAAAAATTGGCTTTGGATTTTGTAGGACCTATTAGTCCTCCATCAAGACAAAAGAAATATATATTAGTTTGCACTGATTATGTTACTAAGTGGGTAGAAGCTAAACCATTACTTGTTGCTAATGAATCATCTGTAGTTACTTTTCTTTTGAGGATATTTTTACTCGTTTTGGTGTCCCAAGGGAAATTTTTACAGATCAAGGAGCTCAATTTACATCAAGGCTAGTGGAGCAAATGATGGAGAAGTACAAAATCAGACATAGAACATCTACTCCTTATCATCCACAAGAAAATGGTCAAGTGGAATCCACTAATAAGGTCATTGAAGGAATCCTAACAAAGACCGTTCATCTACATAGAAGAGATTGGGTAGATAGGCTTCCTGAAGCCTTGTGGGCCTATAGAACTACATGGAGAAACACAACAGGCCATACTCCTTATGAGCTTGTTTATGGAAAGCAAATTTTGTTTCCCATAGAGTTCCAAATTCAAATCTTCAAAATGGCAGTTCAGCTAGGACTTGATTTAACGGAGGCACAAAAGCATAGACTGGAGCAAATTAATGAATTGGATGAGATCAGACAAGATGCAGTTCAGAAAACAAGTCTAGTCCAACAACAAAGGGCTAGATGGCATGACAAGTACATCAAGGAGAATAAATTCAAAGAGGGTGACTGGGCTCTCTTGTTTGATTCAAAATTCAAGGATTTTCAAGGTAAATTTCAGACAAATTGGCTTGGGCCATATGAAATTGTTGAAATTTTTGATAATGGGGCAGTCAAAATCAGAACTATAGATGAAGAAAAGGTCACTTTTCTTGTGAATGGTCATAGACTGAAGCTTTACCACAAGCCACTCTCAAGGGAAGAGTTTTTCAAGAAGTTCCAAGGAAGTAATGATGTGAAGTTAATGAAGAAGAGTCCCTCTTCTTCATCAACTTGATTAAATTTTCTGAAGCAGTTCTTTTTGAAAAAAAATAAATAAATAAATAAAGGTATAAACATGAAAACCAATCATTGATTGGCATGTTTATACAGAAAAGATAGGGTGAAAATCAGAGTCTCTCTGACACTATAACTTTTCCCATATTTGTTTTTACAAGCAGCTGTTACAAAAATCATAAGTTCAGTTCCATAGTGCTTATGATTCATTTCATTTCATTTCACTCCATCCACTTATTCATCCATACTCCATCTCATCCATCATTCATATTTCACTCCATTCCACATTTCATTCATCTCATTCCATCTTCCATCCATTTCATTTTCATGTCAAAATACAAAATTTGATATCTTGTTGTAAGTGAATAAAACATGTCATGAATTGCAGTATAGTTCTTATGTTCTTTCGCTCCATTTCATGAACTGAATCCATTCCATTTCATCATCCACTTCATACATATCATAATCCATCATCCATTTTCATTCATACCACATAACATTTCACCCATATTCCAAAAACACTCCATTTCCATGATTAAAGTGCTCTACAGGAACATTTTGCAGCTCAGTAGACATTCTGCAGCCAGACAGTCTTTCCGCAGCTACAAATCCTAAAGGCATCAACCAGCAGACATCAGAATTGCAACAAAGTGACCCAGTGTATCCATGAATCAAAAGCATCAAGGAAATTATGAAGACTCCTCCAAAGGTGAACAAGAAGACAAAGGCTAAAAAAAAAATTAAAAAAATCAAATGAAAGGCAGAGGTAACAAGTTTAAATTATAATGGCATTTCATAAAATTTTAGCATAGTTTAGTTATGGATTGTTCTAAAAGGTTGTTTTAATTGTTTTTATTGATCAACACCAACAAACCCTCTATAGACTTTGGATTAAAATCTTCCATTTCAAATTTCATATCCGATATCATTTAAGCGGTTAAAAATGGCCGAGGTATTTGAATTCTCCACGTCTCTTAACCAAATCATTCAATGATGATTTCCTCTGCCGTCGTAAAATCCTCCGCCATCTCTTCAATCATTAATACATTCCCTCCACCTCACTCCACTACTTCATTCCGTGACCACTGCCATAACTTCATTCTGTAGCCGGCATTCCATTCCGAAGACAGAGATATTATTATCACCGAGAGCAGAGCCAAAGGATATCAGTTTGAATAGCGTTGAGCATTGTAAACTCAGAGCAGAGCAGAAGGGTAAATTTGAAAGCATAACAGCATGAGAATTTGAAGCCATTTGATTCCGTGGGTATGCAAAGTATCACTGTGGGCAGAGTTTGAGCATTCTTACTATAAACACAGAAGTGTAGCAGTGTGGAGTTTGAAGTCTTTTGTCACTAGGAGACAGAGGTGTTGCAGTGTTGAAATCGAAACCATTTGCTACCAAGAGCCAAAGGTATTGAAGTGAAGAAGTTGAAGCCAGTTATCACTGTCAAACAGAGACGTATCAATCCAAAGTTCAATTGTCAACAGAGGCATATCAGCCCGAGGTTTTGAAGCTGTTGCCACTATAAATCAGAGGTATGTCATTCCAAAATTGAAGCCATTTTCATTTAGAGCTTGAAGCCATTTCAATCCAAAAGTGAAAGTCATTGTTTTGTGGGTAGAAGAGTGTTAATTTGAACATTGAAGAAAAAAAAATCATGGGTTTCATCGTAAGGACTGAACCAGTGGGTTCAAAATATTTAGAAGGCTACCCACAATGCAAAGAAATGTTACAACAAATAGGATGGCTTCAATTTTTGGAAAAATTTAATGGCTTCCACAAGGAAGTCACTAAAACATTTGCAAGATCATTTCAAGGGACCAAAGTTGAAGTGGGGGATGTCAAGTTTACTGTCACTGAAGTTTTTATTGCAGAGGCTACAGGGTTGCTCAGAACTGGAGAGAGATGGTTTAAAAATAGATAATTCCACAATGACTCCTGGAAATAAATTTTAAAATCACCAAATATGGATGTTAGTGTATTCAAGAAAGGAATTCCCAGTTCTGCATTGAAAAACAAATGGAGAAACATACTACTTCTTTTGCAAAAATTTGTTACATGTGAGGGTAGATATGGGACATTTTATGTCTACCACATTAGACTAATGATGCATTTTCTGGGGGAATACTTAAACCTACCATATTTCTTGCATCAAAGTTTGAAGAAGATGGCTTCCTGTGTTCAGAGAAGAGTTCAATTTTTAGACACAACCCTATATCATCATGGTTTGGTCAAAATTTTGATTGAGCATCATCTAGCTAAAACAAATGATACATGGGACGATTTCTTAATAAGAAATCATTTTGAAGAAGCAAAAGAACTATCACCTGAACCACAGCCTACAAAGAGAAGTAGGAAATGGAGGGCTTCAAAAGTTGAAATTGACAAACCAGTCCAAGAGAGCAGTGAGGAAATCATTTTAGAGAAGTTGACCCAAATCAAGAGGCAACTTAAGGAAGGAAAGGTAATTAAGAAATCTGCCATGGAGAAAGGAGAAGGATCTTCTCAGCCTAGGAGAAGCCACAGACTCAAAGGGAAACTGAAGAAAACACTAATCAAACAAACAGGGGTGATTGATATAGAAGACGAGGAAACATCCATGGAAGAAGATATTGAAGAAGAATTTTATGAAGGAACCCCTGAAATTGACCCTGCTCAACAGGAAATCTATGACTATGTGGAAACTTTAGAGAGGAGAACTTCAGAAAGCAGAGAGAGAACCCCCAGTCCTCCACTGTCTGAAATAGATATATTAAGAAGGGATAGGTATGAGTTGGAATTACTGAATAGACACATCAAAAATGAGAATGAAATTCTCAAAGATCAAGTCAAGCTCAAAACTGAAATGAACTCAACCTTATCCCTGCATATAGAAAAAGTGGAGAGGACCAATGAGAAGTTGAAGACAAGGAACAAAAAGCTAATCAGGGCACTCACCAACCTAAGGTTCAAACTTGTTATCAGAAAACCCAGAAGATCTCTAGCTTCTAGACAAAGGACAAGGAGAGGACTAGATGTCCTTGCAGAAGCCTCTAAATTCATAAGATAATTTGCATGAGGACATGCAAAGAGACAGCAGTGGGGGTATGTTGAGCCTCAAAATTGTGCTTTCCTTCACTTCATTTTACCTCATTTTCCCTTGTCCATTGCTATCTTAGACCCAATTGATCAATGAATATAGTTAAAATTACTTCTAGAATGATTTACATGACTGACTTGCTAAGTTTTGTGATTTTTTCCATTGTAAAGCATTTTGACCGAAACTAGCTGCAGAATGCAGACATTCCGTAGCTAACCGGCGATTCTGCAGCTGCCTTCATGTTTGAGTATGTTCCAGGTGGCCTCTTGAGAAAAACCGCATATGGGCATGATCCACGTCATGTCTACATGGTTCGTTGCTCATCATGGAGGAAGAAACGAATTCTGGGTATAGTTTTTAACGTGGGGAACACATTTAGGAAGGAAGACTTCTATTAGGACTGTCTCAGTCCAGATGTCTTTTCCTCTTTACGTAGCCACTCCAAAGAGTCCTAACGTGATTCCAATAAGGAAAGACAGTGTTCCTGAATTGTTGCAATTATTGTTATGTGCATTTTCTTTATAAACGCTTGGGAGACCGAGAGCTATGTTAGAGATTTTATGTTAGATTTGATGCTAGATTTTGTTTAAACTCTGTGCTACATTTCTGAAGACGCAGAGTGTTATGTTCAAACTATTTCATCTTTAATGGAGCAGACCGTGTTGTTTTGAAAGCGTGATTTAATTTGGAGTTGAATTCCGTCAGGTGGTAGAGGGCCCCTGCCTCTTGCACGGATTTATTTTGCGTAAATTAGATAAGTTTCCTAGCTGCCTTTACATTTTGCATTTGAATTAATAGTTGTTTTAATTAGCTACTGTAGTCGTACTCATTCTAATTCTTCCACAAGAAGATGCTCTTCCAAAAGACTATAATGATGAATGTTGAATGACTAGAGTATTGTAGGATTAGGAGTTGAATTTATAATTGTTTTAACTAGCTACTGTAGTTATATTCATTCTAACTCTTCCACAAGAAGACACTCTTCCAAAAGATTATAATGATGAATGATGAATAGCTATGGTACTGTAGGATTTAGTTGTAGTTTTTGTTGATTCACTATCACAGTCACACTTGTTCTAATCACTCTTCCACAAGAAGAAACTCTTCCAAGAAATTCTTAAGAAGTTCAAGACATGACCGTGATAATGAATAATTTAGTTGTGTGTTTGTACTAAGTATCATCTCTGTTCTTGCTCTTAAACGCTTGCCCAAGACATCATAATGACGAGTAGGGTATGGATATGATATCTTAGTTTTTCATTTGCTCTCAGTCTATTTGCTTACAATTGCACTCAATTACACAGTCAGAATTGTTCTACCTCTTCCAAAAGAAGGAACTCTTCCAAAATATCACTAATGATGCACAAACAGATTGTGTAACTTCATAGAATAATGCATGTTAGCATAGTTAGAATGCTCCGGAGTTTCATTGCATTTAACTCATGTTCAATTACTTTGTTTCAAGTTTGATGATGACTTATAGTTCAACATTGTTTTAGATTAGTGGCATCTTAAGTTCATTCTTAGATTAACCCATTGCACTTGCACTTCATATTCAAATTTTCATCCATTTCACAATAGATTACTTCAGTTGTTAGGATTAACAAAATAGCCTTCATTATTCACAAACATCTTCTTGTTCTGAAATCCATAATTGATCTATAACCACATGAGCAGAAGACAACATCACTATAAGGCCTGAAGTATCTCTGCAATTTCCTTATCATTTCATAAACAAAATCCTCCCTCAAAAGCCTACTTTGAAAAGAAATCAATAACTCTTGAGTAAAGGTTTTGTGACATTCAATTAAATTGCAGAATAGAGATAGGAGCTAGTTCTAGAATAGGAGATCTTATGATGATAACAATGTTTTTCCTCTAATTATGTTTCAAATATCTAATCAAGGACAAAATATTGCATCATTTTAAGTTAGTTGTTTCACTGTTTAGTTAGAGGATTTGCATGCTTAGTGATCAGTTCTCAAGTTTAGTTTGTGTTTTGAATCATTTGTTTGAAAGTCATTATCAAGCTTTGCTTTTATTTAGTCATAGTTTAGATTCAGCTTCAGTGTTTTCAATTCCATTTGCCATTTGTCATTCCATCAATTAGGCTTAACTCTGTTTTTAATCACCAGCTTCTTTCTATTAGCTTTCTAGGCATTTTCCTGCAAACATAAAACCACCAAAAGACCAAAAACATCATAAATCATTACAAAAGACCAAAAACATCATAAACAATACACACAACGCATTAGGAAACAAGCACCTAGGTACATACAGTACACTTCACTTCAGCAGTTTACAAATCCTGGTTGACAATTAAATGAGCTCAGTTTAGGAGACTAGATTGAGACCAAACAATAGTAGCCACTTTTCACATGTTTACACCAGTGGACTAGGTAGCTTGTGTAAATGTGGGAAGATGGTGTTACAGAGTGGTACTAGAGCCAGTTTCACCCCTTGGACTAGATGGACGGTGTCTTGGTCATGCATTCATGTTAGTTACATAATTTTTCCTTATACATATGGTCTATGTGCTTATTGCATATGCATGGTGGTGCTCATGGTTGTAGTGTTGCTGCAATGTGAAATTTGTTGGTGTTGTTGTGGAATATTTCGTCATTGAGTGCATGATTGGTTATGCATTGTTTATGCATGTTGATGTTATGTTTTATTAAGCATACATTGATAAAGTTGTAGTTGTCATACATGAGTTCATGATGTGTGATTGATATGGCCATGCATTGATGACTGGAATATGGTTAGGATGATATATATATATATATATATATATATATATATATCTTTTTATGACTATGTTTATAAATGTATTGCACTAATCTGATTGATCTTGCAGATGCAATATCCTCCCTGAATTATACTGAAGTATGTTGGTTTTTTTATGATTTTGTTTAGCTAACATAGTATGCCTTGTAGGAAAGAGATCAAGATAAATAGAAATATGGTAGAATATGGTTCATGAGATTCTCCTTATGGATCATATGAGTAGTGTGGTAGTGGGTACTCTTCTAGCTTAAGATACACATTGAGATGTTTGAAGGCTGAAATAAAAATTTGTCAAGCAGACAATTAAAAAATCATGTTGGCATAGGAGAAACAAGAAGAATTCAATGCAGTAATCCTTTAGAGGTTCTCATAATTGTAGAGACACGGACCACTTTGGATCAACCAGAGGAGAGAGGATAGAACTAATGGGGTATATGGAATTAGGTATCATTGTGGTGATAGTTCAGATAGCGATAACATGGTTAGAGATGGTAGGCTTTTGGATACTCCGAATAGGAGAGGTGATGGACATATGTACCATTCTAGTTCTGGTTCTGACAGGCACTATGATCGTCATCATTTTCATCCTTATAAGATGAGTGATAGAGGATATATCCTGAATGAGTTCAAGAAAGATGAGCCACCTATCTTTGATAGATATTTAAAGAAGTCAGAGTATGGAAGGGCTTGGTTACTTGGGATGAATAAATACTTTGATTTGCATGAGTACACAAAGATTATCATGGCTAGAATATCTATTTTTAGCCTCAAAGGGAAATCATACATCTAGTGGGAAGATTTAAAACGGGTAAGATACATCAGGACAAAATAATTGAGTTGGGATGAATTGAAGAGACTCTTGAGGAAGAAATACTTGTAAAAAATGTACTACTACAGTAGATCCAACGAACTCTATGAGCTTAAGATGGGATTGATGACACATGAGGAGTCTACGACCAAGTCTTGGAGTTATTGAGGTATGTACCATATATTTAGGATGAAAAGTCTAAATTTCATATATTTTTCAGTGGATTTCCATTATATTGTAGAGATCGTATTGAGTATGGTGAGCCTTGGTCGCTCGAGGAGGTTATTGGGAAATTGAAGCATTGTTATGAGAGATAAGAGTGTAGGAAAGAATCTAAGAAAGGATTGAAAGGTAAAGATAAAGGTAAAGGTAAACATCAGTAAAAAATAAAAAGGCTTCAAAATGCAGAAGAGAAAGAGAATGTTTCACCATACAAAAATTTCAACGTAGCTACAGAGGGACATGGGTCACAACATAATAATAGAGGTGATAATATAGATTGGTTGTTGTGTTGGACATGTGGTAAGGAACATATTAAGAGTGATATTTTCAACGTAGCTACAGAGGGACATGGGTCACAACATAATAATAGAGGTGATAGTATAGAGCAGTTGGAGTGTTGGACATGTGGTAAGGAACATATTAAGAGCGGTTGTCTGCAGAATCAGGGTGGTAGGCCTCATATCTATAGTGCATAGGAGGCCCAAAATGTTGAATATGCTGGAAAAAAACATTCCTCGTATCTATGCAGTGTTAGATAATAGTTAGGTGGATCACTAAGAATTTATCATTGATATGGACGATAATATTTGCGATCAATTTATTTCTATTTTGATTGACCCTCAATCTAATTATAGTTATGTCAACCCAAAATTGTTGGATAAGTGTGGTATGAATAAAAAAGTGCATGCAAAATATTGGTTATTTAAATTGGCTACAGGTACAAAGAAGAGAGCTCATCATTGGGTAAGATATTGTGCTTTTTAAATGAATGGTATGCCTACATCAACACACTTGAATGTATTTCCGTTGGGGTCATACAATATGTTGTTGGGTATGGACTGGTTGTATCTTCATAGGACCAAAGTGGATTGTTATGACAAAACCATTAAGTGCTTGGATGAAAACAAGGAACAAAGAGTCTTACAGTGTAAGAAGCAACATCAGTTAGGATGGTGACAAAAATGCAGGAAAAGTGCAGTCGCATAAAAGGGTGTGTGTTATTTGCAGTGCATATTTCTAGCGATAAAGGTGAGGATGAAGATGAAAATATACTGAGTAGATACTCTATTTTACAACAGTTTCAAGATGTGTTTCTAGCAGAGATATTAGATTTTCCTCCTCATAGGGAAGTAGAATTTTCTATTGAGTTGGTACTAGGGAAAACACCAGCATCAAAGGCACCATAAAAAATGAGCACTCTGGAGCTAGTAGAGCTGAAGTTTAAGTCGATGGAAATGCTTGACAAGGGATACTTTATTCGAAGAGTATCACCATGGGGTGCACCAGTAATGTTTGTGAAGGAGAAGTATAGTACTCTTAGGTTATGCATCAATTACAAGTAGTTGAAAAATGTGACCATCAAGAGTAGGTATTTTTTGTCGAGGATTGATGAATTATTTGATCAGTTGAAGGGATCAACGATTTTCTCGAATATTGATATGAGATCAGGATACCATCATGTACGCATCAAAGAAGAGGAAATTTACAAGGAAAATTTGCGGAAAAGGTATGGGCATTATGAGTTTGTTGTATTTACATTTGGTTTGAATAAATCTCCAACTAATATCATGTTCTTGATGAATAAAGTGTTGTGTCCTTATCTGGACAATTTTTTTATTGTATTCATTAACATACATCTTGATATACTCTAAGAATGAGGAAGAACATGTTGTGAATTTAGGAGCAGGATTGAGATTTCTAAGAGAGCATCAAATGTATTCTAATCTTAGAAAATGCAGTTTCTTTTAGAGAAAGGTACATTACTTAGGGAATGTGGTCTCCAAGGAAGATATAATAGTGGATCTAGAAAATATAAGGGATATCATGGAGTGGTAAATTCCTATAAATGTGGAAGAGGTAAGGACATTCATGGGAATAGTAGGTTATTATAGAAGGTTCATCAGGAACTTCTCTTGGATTGCATATCCTATTACAACATTGCAGAGGCAAGGTAAGAAATTTGAATGGACAAAAGAATGAGAAATAATTTTTGAACAATTGAAGCAATTGTTGAGAAATGCACAAGTGTTAAATATTTCATTTCCATACAAAGAATTTTTGGTATGTACATATTCTTGAAAGAGAGAACCTGGTGGATTCCTTATGCAGGAAGGACAAATAGTATGTTGTGAACCATATAAACTGAATGAGCATGAGAAAAAATATCCAACACATGATCTTGAGTTGGCAGCGATCATACATGCATTGACGATGTGGGGGCACTATCTTCATGGCAGGAGGTTTGTATTAATGAGTGACCACAATGGGTTTAGATACTTGTTTGACCGGCCAAATTTGAATTCAGGGAACACTATATTGTTTTCCACAATCAGTGAGTTCGACTTTTAGATCAGGTACATCAAGGGTAAAGAGAACATTGTTGTAGATGCTCTTATTAGGAGAGTATAGGTAAATCATATAGCAGCTATGAATTCTTATGGGATAGAATTACAAGATTGAATATACAAGAAGGATAGCATGATAAAAAGTACATGGAGCTTAGGCAGAGGTTACAATAGAGTACAAGCACATGTACAAGTACAGGTAGTGGTATTGGTACAAGTATAGGTGGAGGTGTTGGTACATGTGCACAAGATGCGGACTATAGTCTCTCACTATATGGTTTAATTATATTTAGGGAGAGGATATATGTGCCATATATTAGTGAGGTGAAGAAGGATATCCTAAGAGAGTTACATGTGAAACTATACTTAGGTCATCCAATATATTATAATAAATTGAGAGCAGTGAAGACCTTTCATCATTGGCAAAATCTAAAGAATGTTGTGGCAACATTTGTAGCTAGATGTTTTGACTATCAACATGTAAAGGTATAGTGTAAAAATCCAGGTGTATTTCTATAGATGATTTTGATTCCATAGTAGAAATAAGAGGTCATTTCCATGGATTTCATCACATGGTTTCCGAGGACATCTAGATAGCACGAGTCTATCATGGTTGTGGTGGACATGTTGATAAAGGTAGCACACTTAATTCCAGTTATATCTACTTATTCAACTAGTTATGTAGCACAAGTATTCATTATAGATGTGGTAAGATTTCATGGTGTTTTGAAGAAGATTGTGCTAGATAGGGATGCTAAGTTCACTTCCAAGTTTTGGAAGGATTTGTTTACAGGATTTAGTAGAGTTAGCCTTCAACACAACTTATCATCCACAAAGATATGGATAGATAGAGAGGGTCAACAAGATATTGGAAAATATGTTGAGGATGTATGTGATGCATCAACATAGGATATGGTAGGAATACCTTCCGTTGGTCAAATTTTCCTACAAAAACTGTTACCGAGATTCACTAAAGATGAGTCCATTTGAGGCATTGTATGGGAGGAGTTGTAATAATCCCATCAATTGGAGTGGTCCAGTGAAAAGGGTGTTGATAGGACTGGACATCTTAGTAGAAATGGATCAATAAATGCAGATAATCAAGAATAATATAAATGCAACAAAAGACAGGTGGAATATTAAGATCAGACAAGGTTATTTGAGGAGTTTCATGCTGTGAAACAGATGTACTTGCACATCAATCCCAAGAATATCTCCATGAGGATTGGATCATGTGCCAAGCTGGCACCTCAGTATTGTGAACCTTTCAAGATTCTTGAAATTATCAGACCAGTACCCTATCAACTTGCACTGCCTCCAATAGTGAAACTCCATGATATTTTCCATGTGTAATTACTTAAGAAGTATGTTAAATAAGTTGATCATGTGATTGACTTATCTATATTTCACGTGGATCCAAACGAATAATTCTAGTCGAAACTACAATGTATTTTGCAGAGAAAGATGCTCATGCTCTGAAATTGAGGAATAGAGAAGGCTAAAGTGTAGTGGAAGCACTTTGGGCCCGATGAAGCTACATGGGAGATGGCAGATCTTATGTGGGCTATGTTTCATTCTATATTCGTTGGTTGATAGAATTTCCTTGATATATGTTTTGGTATATGCTTCGGTGTGATGTTTTGGTATATGTACATATGCATATGGATGTAAATACTATTAGGAGTTGCGTTATAAAGCTCCATTAAGAGGTTTGGGTGTCATGTCATCGTGGTTGTCATGTTGTTATTTTTTCATGTTGGTTTTCTTATCAACAAGTTGATCATTTTAATTACCACAATGAGCTAAGTTATAAATTTCCATGGGAAGTATGTTTCTCTTTCAGCGGTCTTGTTGGTTTTAGGTGTCATTGAACACCAAGGATGGTATCCCCCAAGGGGGAGGGTATTGTAACGACCCCGGCGAAAATTGCATGTTATAAAATTTAATAAAGAAAAAATAATAACCACGATTATGGGACACGTTTTCCAAGATGAATGTTGGGAAAATAAATCCTAGTGCATGTGTTCATTTGGTTTATTATGGCTAAGGAAATGGGAAAAGGCAATGACAAAGGCTTTGGAAAGGAAAAATAACATTTTTGGCATTTTATTTATAAAATAATGGAAAATAGGAGAGAAGCTAGGTGAAAGGTCACAGGTTGCATGTGAGGAATAAAATGAAGGAAAATAATGGAAATTGAAGAAAATAGAGGCCTCATTAATAAAATAATTTGAGGACCAGCTGGTACCTTTTGTTAGTTCAATTTTGGAGCTCTCTCTCTATTTTCCCTCTCTCACACTTGGAAATTAAAATTATTCTTGGAGCACTTCAACCTTGGATCAAGAAAAAGCAAAGAAGGAAAAGAGGAATCAAATATCAAGGAAGGAAGAGCAATATCAAGCGACAACAATGAGATTATTTGCAGGCATCGAGTTGCATGTATGATTTCCTTGCTAGTTTTGGAAAAGATGGTTATGCATGTGGTTCTTGGTTCTCTTGTTGTAATTGACATGGCTTTTGCAAGGTGTGACAATGTTATTCAACATAGCCTTTCCATTTATGGATAGCTATGGTGTGATGGGGTTCTCATGTTTTGGTTGGCCTTGATTTTCGAATGGATTCAAAACTGAGTGAGGTAGCCTATCAAAGAAATAAAGCATGGTCCAATGATCCTCGAATTAGACTATGGATTTTGGCAAAGGCTTGGAATAATTACCCCTAAATCGGATAGTGGGTTGTAATAAAACCAGATATATTTTTTTTTACATTGGTGGGCTTAGGAATCCTTGACCGGTGAATGGTGGGATATATGGTAAATCATAGAGGTGGGTGCCCTCCATAGGATATACAGTAAATTCTAGAGAGTGGACTCTCAATTAGGCCTAGGAATCTTGATCGGTGAATGGTGGGATATATGGTAAAGCCTACATACTAGGAGACTAGAAAATTCGTCACAGTGTAGGTGGAAAAATCTGGTGGTGTCCATGCTCATTCAGGGCCTAGTGATCTGATGGGGATTGTAGTAAAGCTTAGTTCTATTGATGAGGGTGAGGTGGTTTAGCATCGGGAATCGCTCTTTGATTTTTTGTTATGATTCCCACATTCATGCTTGGAATATGGAATGAGATGATTGGCGGAAAGAAATATTTCATTCAGCCAATCTATGGTTGAGTGGTATGTGGAAGTCGCAAACTTGGTTCGATTTTTCAGTCATTAATAAGAGTTCATTTCCTTGGTATTTTATGTGTAAATGAATTGGTTCATATGTGGCATTTATGGTTTTTTTATCCTTGTTATTTATGTTGTTTATATGTTCGTTATGAGTATGTTTTATGACAGTGATGATGTATGTCTCTCATCATGTTTTGAATTATAAATCAATGAAAAAATAACATATGGCCTAATAAATGACAATGCAGCTAATATGAAAAGGCATCAATGCTTCTTAGTGATTCTCAGGTAAGTATGAGACCCTATGTTCAGATATGGTATTATGACTTGTAGAATGCATATTTCTGACATGTTTGATGAAATAACTACCATGGCTAGTAGAGGTCTAGTCAGTTAATTGATCAAATGTTTTCATTAGTACCTTTGTATAAATTTTATTTATCATTCATGAAGTTTTTATCAAGTTCTATGCAGTGGCCTCAGTCTCGGATATAAAAAAGTGGCATCAAATCTAGGATCACTAGCATAGAGCTAGCTAAAATATTCCACAGTCACTAGATTTCCCTTGTAATGGGAGCGACTGGAGGCCTAATGTCACATGCATAGATTTTCAAGGGAGCGACTAGGGTGTCAGATCAGTGAAAAGTTAATTTTCCTCAGGGGTTGGCCACCTCGAAAGGTTGGTTGGCTCCGGGAGGTTAAGTAGCAAGTGTGGAAGTCCAATTTGGTTTTTTTTATTCGTTCCAATTCGTTAACTATACATGGGGAGTTTAATCATATCATAGTAGCCTCTCATCACATATTTACACAAGTGGAAAGGGTAGCTTGGGTAAATGTGGGAGGAGGGTGTTACAAACCATAAGGGATTATGAACCCAAGGGAATAATATTTAATCCAAGGATTTAATATTATAAACCCAAGGTATGTAAACCATAAGATAAATATTATAAACTCTAAAATAAACATGGTTAACCACTTTGTCATGATGCAATGTTTGACTATGGTTGACCATGATTGATTTTCATATTGAGACAACCTTTGACACAATGGGACATTGGAAAATGGTTTGGCATGGCTAACCATGGTGGATTTTCATATTGAGAAAATATTTGTCACAATGTGTTGTTGGACCATGGTTGACCATGGATGACCATGGTTGTCACAATGTGATGTTGGACTAACAGAAAATCTTTGTCACAATGTGACCATGGTTGTTGACCATGGTTGAGCATGATTGACCATCGTTTATTTACACATTGATACAATATTTGACATAATGCAACGTTGGAACATGGTTTACCACAATTGATTTTTATATCAAGACAATTCTTATCACAATGCGACATTGGATGGTTTTCATATTGAGAAAATCTTTGTGACAATGTGACATTGGACCATGGTTGACAATGATTATAAACCTAATGGATTTATATTAATATCAAATATTAATATTATAAACCCTATCAATAATATTATACCTTAGGGATATGAACCCTTAGTTAATAAACCGAAGGGAATAATAAACACAAGGGATTAATACTAAAAACCTAATGGATTATAACCAAAGGGAATATTATTAAATACAAGGGATAAATATTAGGCTAAAGGTGCCCATGAATTTTTGATATATTTTCGACGTCACAATATATAAACCGATCAAAATCATTTAAATTTAAAAAGAGGTACAGGTAAATATTTTGGAGGAGAAGAAAAAATATTTTTTAAATTGTATTTTTGGCTTATCTCCTTATATGTTTACTCAAATTTCAAGTGTGGACACTTGTTGGATGTGGAATTATGTTCCACATCCAATGAGTACCCATTATGCACACTTTTGATAACACCCATAGTGATCAAAATCTCAGATACATTAAAAAACGTGTTCAACACATTTTTTTAATGTATCTATGATTTTGATCAATGTGGGTCTTCTCAAAAGTATGCATAATTGGTACTCGTTGCATGTGAAATTTAATTCTGCATCCAACAAGCTTCTACACTTGAAATTTGAGTAAACCTATAAGGATATAAGCCAAAAATACAATTAAAACGAGTAGTTTTCTTCTTTTCCCTCCAAAATTCATCACTCTTATTTTATTATTTTAACTATTATTTCATTAGGAGGCCACTTTTAGGCTGAGATTTCCTCTAATGTCCAAGGTATAAAATCCCTAAGATAGATATTATAAATCCAAAAATAAACATGGTTGACCATGGTTTACCATCATTTATTTTCATAATCGCACACTATTTGTCACAATGCAACATTGGAGCATGATTGACCATGGTTGATTTTTATATTCAGACAATTTTTGGCACAATGTGACATTGGACCATGGTTGACCATGATTTTAAATGAAAGGGATTTATATTAAACCTTAGGATTAATGTTATAAACCCTATGAATAATATTATATCCAATGAATATTAACCCTTAGAGTAGTAAACACAAGGGATTGATATTATAAACCCAACATATTAATTCTAAAACCCCATGGTGTTATAAACCCAAGGGAATAATATTAAACACAAGGGAATAATATTAAACCCAAGGGATTAATATTATAAATGCAAGGTATATAATCTCCAAGATAAATATTATAAATCCTAAAATAAACATGGTTGACCGTGGTTGACTATGGTTCATTTTCATAATGAGACAATCTTTGTCAGAAAGAAACATTGGACCATGGTTGATCATGGTTCAACATGAATGATTTTCATATCGAGACAATCTTTGTTACATTGCGATTTTGGACCATGGTTGATTTTAATATTCAAAAAATATTTGTCACAATGTGGGCTTTGACCAGGGTTGACCATTATTATAAACCCAATCGACGTATATTAAACACAAGGATTTATAAACCCTAGGATTTATGGTTTATATACCTTGGGTTTATAATATTAATCCACTAGTATTAATATTATTCCCTTCGGTTTATAATATCTTGATGTTTTGGAATTAACCACTTAGGTTTATAATATCAATCCCTTAGGTTTATCAATCTAAGGGCTAATATTCCTAGGGTATAACATTATTAATAAGGCTTATAATATTAATCCTAGGGTTTAATATAAATCCCTTAGGTTTATAATCATGGTCAACCATGCAAAACCATGCATGGCCCAATGTCACATTGTGACAAATGTTATCTCAATATGAAAATCAACCATGGTCAAATGTCTGATTGTGACAAATATCGTCTCAATATGAAAATCAACCATGGTAAAACATGGTAAACCATGCTTATTTTAGGGTTTATGATATTTATATTAGGATTTATAATATTTATCCCTTGGGTTTAATATTATTTCCTTTGGTTTTTAGTATTAATACCTTGGGTTGCTAATATCAATGCTTGGGTTTATTAATCTAAGGTTTCAGATTCCTAGGGTTACATATTATTCATAGGGTTTATAATATTAATATTTGTGTTTAATGTAAATGTAGTGAGTTTATTATCATGGTCAACCATGGTCCAATGTCACATTGTGATGAAGATTTTCTTAATACAAAAATCAACCATGGTCCAACATCACATTGTTGCGAAAATTGTCTCGATGTGAAAATCAATCATAGTCAACCATGGTCCAATGTCGCATTGTGACAAAGATTGTTTCAATATGAAAATCAACCATGATTGTTTTAGGGTTGATAATATTTATCTTAGAGTTTATATACCTTAAATTTATAATATTGATCCCTTGAGTTTAATATTATTTTCTTGGGTTTACAATCCCTTGGGTTTATTAATCTAACAGTTCATATTCGTATGGTATAATGTTCTTCATAGGGTTTTTAATATTCCTCCTTGGGTTAAATATAAATCCACGAATTAAATTAATTAATAATAATAATTGTCAATTATTAAAAAATAATGTATATATATATATATATAAATATTAATAAATGATAATAATTAATAAATTATTATTATTATTTATTAAATATTAATGAATTAATAAATTTTAGAATGTAAAATTTTGTGACTCATAGCAAATTTTTCAAGAAAGCCTTTCCGAAAAATCACATTAGAAATTAGAGAATCACATTAATTTCAAATGTAATGTGATTTTCCATGAAGTCTTTCTTAATTAATAAATTATTAATAATGAATGAATCAATTATTTAAGGAATTGATTAATTATTTAATGAATGAATGAAATAAAAAATTAAATATCTAATTAACAATATTTATATTATTATATTTTTTAACAGTAATGAGTACATTCCACTAGGCACAATCGGTAACTTCGTAGAATCGGTTGCGACTATTCCACATTTAGTAGAACTATTTCATAATACCATCGAGGCCAACATGTCTCTGAAGACTTGAACACACGTTACATGGGACACGAATCATGAACCATACCACTTGAGCTAAGTTTCTTTGACATTATATTAATATTTAATTAACAATATTTATATTAATAAATAATAATAATAATAATAAGTTAATTATTATTCTTATTTATTAATTACAAATGAATGAATTATTGTTAATATTTATTAATTGAATTAGCCCACCAGGAGTAGCTCAATTGGAAATCACCTTGTTATGAAGTCATATGTAAAGAATGTGATTCAAAGTTCAAATCCTCGTGGGTTAGACAAACAAAATAAAAATATATTTATTAATTAAATTTAATTACAATAATTGGTGCATGTTAATGATATAAATTGTCCGCGTATATTAACCACATTTGCTAATGTAGATGTGCTAGTAAATATTAAAAGAAAAAAAATACTTAATATTATTGTGAATAATATAATATTATTGTAAATAATTTATTTATATATTAAAAACACTCCATATTAATTTTTTATTAAAAATATGTTAACAATTTTTCCTTTTGCTTAACTGCATTAATCTTCAACCTATAATATCTGCAAATCATATTAAATATTATAATAAATTAAATTTTAATTATACATTAGCTTGCAACACAATATAATTTTACATTTTAGTTAATAATATTCATTCAAAATATATAATATCAATATCAAGGTAGTGTTGAAAATCTATTATTTAATTATAAAATATTATGGATTTCAATTTCTGATACTCTTAAGTTCCACTCATAAATCAATTTTTCTTAAACGTATGATAGAAATAAAATATGTTTTTCCTCCCCGATCGGGGTGTGACAAGTAGTTCGGACCTCCCATCAATAGTAATGGTAGTGACTTTGGGATTGAAGCCCACCACCATGCACATGAGTGGCAAGGGTGGAAGCTAGTACAAATGCATGCATCATGAAGTAAGGTGGCAGGGAGGCCAGTGCATGGCATTTAAATCAGGGTGGAGGAAGGCATGGGGGTTTTTTTATGACGATAGACTCTGGTGCAGGCATGACCACAGGGAAAAAAAACTCCAATGACCTTCCGGCACGACAAAACTTGAGCATGTGCTTGGTTTCCCTTTCCTATCTCATGCCATGTTTATGTTTTATCAGTTAGGTCGGTCTTTGTGGTAGCTTAACAGGATGAAGTTGGATTGGTATGATTTTTTGTTAGGTCGAGGAGAGATGAACCACTCCGACTCTGGACGGGGGATGGTTGGGGTTTTGTTGGGTCTCTACATCTATGCCAGGGAAGGAATGGGGCATGGACTCAGCATGTGCCCGAGTGGAAGTCTGTCGAGTGAGGGACACCAAAAAGAGGGGTTGGCGAGGGGTTCGGTAATTCAGCCTCTGTATAGAGTTAAGGGGCTATCTCGGGCCATGCATAGTTTAGAGTTAGTGCAGGCTTATGCCACCATGAGCTACCTTGGCTCTACGTGAGTGGTGACTAGGAGAGGGAACTCCATCCTGGCTCGAGCAATGGGCATTAATGCCTCTTCTGTAAATTGGGAGGGTTGGACATATAACGAGGGGGATGACACCAGGTGGGGGGCGTGGTGGGAGATTGATGGAAGGCATGAGGTCTATGGGGTATGGTGAAAATAGATGGGGTGCAAATGATCAGTAGGGACAAGGGGAGGCAGAGATGAAGCAAGGTGCAAAGGCACTTGGCCCTCAGAGTGACGGGTAGGGGAGAATTACTGGGAAGAACACCTCAGGAAACCATTGTTCTAATATCTGTGATGCATAGACCTTTGCTCGTTTACAATACATGGAATTATGCCTCCATTTGATTTTGTTGACACGAAACTCACCTAGAATCCTTGTCAAAGACTGTAGGATGGCAACCTCCTAGAGCCCTGCAACTCGAGGCTACTCCAAGAGCTGAGCAGCTCGAGGCCATGGCTGGAAAGATAAGGGTAAGGAGGTTGAAGGTCAACCCACCTCACCCCCGAGTAAGACGAGAGGACGAAAGGAAGTACTAGATGTAATCCAAGAGGCAACGAAATCATACCACAAAAACACAACAAAGAAAATTCAGAGGCTCATTGAAAAATGAGAAGCTGATATAAATCGACATGTAGAGACAAAGATGGATACTGAGGAATGGAAAGGCCTAGAACCTGATCTAGGTAAAACAAGAGGCAGAGTGACACAATTCAAGAAGACAATGTATATCTACTAGTCTATGAAGAACATCCTTGAAAAAGCCTTGCAGCAGATCTTTATGAACCTGGTGACATTAGCCCAAGACTTCCCAGACTACAGGAGCGAGTTCAATAAGAACAAATTCTAGTTGAGGAAGAAGGATGGGCACCTCGAGTGCATTGAATACCACCTCTTGTGCATTGCCAATCCTTTTGAGCAGGCTCGCACTTCAGTTCAGGATCCGACACCAATGGATTCTGCCTCGACTCCCGAAGAGGCTGAGTAGTCTCAAGATGGTTTAATTTGCCATTTTTTTCTTATTATCTATATGCGACTATCACTTGAATTCCTAGTGTCAAGTAAAACTATTCTTAAATAAAAAATAAAAAATTTACAAAATCAAAAATTTATTTTTTTGGATGGCATACAACGCCATCAGGTCGCCAACAGACTTAGTTTCCTGCTCAGGGCGAGTTGAGGCCACCAAACTAGTAAATCTGGTTGTCTTTTGTTTATAAAGTTAATGATAAAGGAGTCCTACCAAGGCTAAAAGAAAACAAAATATATTTTTCCAACATGTTTAATAGAATAAACCCATTGAGAAAGAAGAAAAAATTTGTAGGTCAGTTAAAGAAAAAATCATGCTTGAATGATAACACAAACAAATATCTATTTGGATAATGCTGAACAGAATATTGTCATGTCCAGTTGTGAAATGCTTGACAAATTCATAAATAAATATCATACTTTCCCGGTACTTTTATTAACATGATTCACGGGTCGATAACCAGTTATCATCTTTTGCTAACTCATTGTGAATAGTGAAAATACTTAAATTTTTAACGCATGGAAAGATGTCATATAGGGCTTAATATTCTTTTCAATCTTTTAATATGCAACTTAATATTATATATTATTTTCTATTCTTCTCGTTGTACAACAAAGTTGTTTATGGAGGTGGAGGAAGGAATTGCTAGGACTATCATTTATTGAAATTTGGGCAAACAAATGTTTAAGAAATCTTGCAATAACAATGTTTGAATCAAGTTTTTTATGATGGAAATGGATTCAACATCATCAAAAACCACTAACACACCCAAAATCTGAAAATTTGATAGCTATAACCTACATTTACAAAAATATCTGCCAATTTTTTTAAAAATCTTACCAATATCTCTATAATTAAAAAAAACAATATCGCTAAACTAAACTACGGTGTAAAATGACTGTCCCATGCATCACGCATTACATTACAAAAGAGTTTCAAATATCTTAATATGGAATGAAAATTGAGACTTCCCATTCATTAGACAACGTATATATTATATTTCTTTTGGCAAATACAGCACATGATATGAAAGAGAATTTTACTTGGACTATTGTTTTTCTTCTAAATCAAATTATAAATAGTTCATTAATATAACGCTGGATGCAGAGATATTTTAATCAAATTATAAATAGCTCATGAAATTTAGGATCTGGGTTTGTTGAATTTCAGTAAGAAAATTCTGATATAAATATCACAGGAAAATAAAGAAGAATATTTGAAATTCATACACTCATGTGCGTATTTTTTTCCAAATGTAGAATGGTGAAGAAATAAAAAAATAATGCAAATGATAGGAATCGGAGAAGGCGTTTTCACACTATACTTTATTGTATTATTCACCCATTTATTCATGAGTAAATTTTATTTTATTTTTTCAAATATTTTATTTTTTTAAGTTTAAAGATTTATGAAACGTAATATTAATATGCAATATTTTATTTTAATAAATAAATTTTTATGTATTTAAAAATAATAATTTTAATTTTTAATATTTTATTTTAATAAATAAACTATTATATATTTAAAAAAAATAATTTAATTTTTAATATTTCCATTTAATAGATGTTTCTAAAATTTAAAATGTTTATCCGTTAAGCTTCAGTGAAAAAGCAATGATATTATCACTTCATGGAACTTTCAATTCAAATAAAAAACTATTTATTTAATTATAGAATCTCGCTAAATTACATCAATAGGTGTTTCTTTATTAGATATTAAATATTATGTAAATACCCTAAATTGATAAAATTTAGAATATTATTTTTTCTATACAAAATTAGATTGATGAAATTAATAGTTTTAAAACATAATAGACTTACATGTACAATTCTCGTGTACAATTCTCCATGTTTATAATTTGAATATACATGCATCACTTTCATGGAGAATGGAAACGTGCCAATCACGAATATATAATTAGTGTAGATAGTTTTAACTCAATGTGGTTAATTAAAATTAAATAATTAGGGTTTATGTTAATAATTATTTAAAATTAAAATTATAAGGTTTTGTAGTAGGGTTTATGTTAATAAAAGGGTTTAATGTTGTGCTCAACAAAACATTCGTAAACCACTTCGAATTATGTTTTCTTTCGGTTAAATCTTAACTTGTTTTAGATGAAAATGATATTTATACTCCGATATGATATTTTGTTTACAATTGTTATTGTGATAATTGGCCCTTAATATTACATACAACAAGACATTTTGTTTACAATTTTTATTGTGATATTTGGCACTTAAAAGTTAACACTTCATAACGTCTTACTAAGAGATTTTATAATATGTATATCCATATCTCGTTTCGACATAATAAAAAAGATATAACTCAAAATAATATGAAATAGCCCAAAATGCATAAGGAAATGAAAACAAATTATTTTGAAATTTTATTAAATAATAATGGTGATATAAAAAGAGTTTTATTAAAAGTTAATAATAGCTATAATGAGATTAATATTGATTGATTATATTTAAGAAGGTAACTAATTATGAAATATATTTATTTATTTTTTGTATTAAGTTTTTTCAAAAGATTATTTGGATATGAAATATTGGACCATGGTCAACCATGGTCTATTGCCACATTATGACATGGATATCCATGGTCAAGCATGGTTTTTCATGCTTAATCATTGTCAACCATATTAACCATGGTCCAACGTTGCATTGTCACAAATATTGTCTCAATGTGAAAAATCGATTAGTCAACCATGGTTCATTGTCGTATTCTGACAAAGATTCTTTCAATATCTAAATCAACCATGGTCAACCATTTTTATTTTAGTGTGTATAATATTTATCATAGGGTTTATATACATCTATTTATCATATTTATCTGAGGGTTTATCATAGAATTTTCTCAATATGAAAATCATCTATGGTTAACCATGTTAAACCATGTTTATTTTAGGGTTTATATACCCTAGGTTTATAATCAGGTAAAAATGCGAAGTTGGGTTACACTTTTGTGAGAAACGTGTCCAAAAACTTCACTCTCCCAACAGTTCAGCTGAAATTTTAGGAAGTTCGGCTGAAATGTTTCTGTCGTTAACATTGACGACGTGCGTAACTAGATCTTTGCTTAGAGATAGGAAAACCGACAATAAAAGTTCGACCAAACTGCTAGTTTGGTCAGACTATTAGTTCGTTTGAAATTTGTTTAAAAGTTCGGTTGAAATTTTTGTTATAAATATAGCGGCCCTTGGACCGTAAGAAGTTTTGAAGAAGTTTTGTGTCGCATTATTTTGGAGAGCTCTGTGCGTTTTCTGTTGGCAGTGACCATTGGCTGTTTATGCGTTGATCTTGAACTAGTAGGGACCAACAGGGGAGCAAGCAAAGGTAAACAATGTGTTGATCTTGTTTTTCTTATTCTTTATGGTTGTTTTTCCGGTTTTAATATTAATTTCATTTTTTGCTGTGTTTGAAGGATTTTTGTAGGATTATTAGGGTCTGGTCTACGTCCTTGGTGTGCTCGTTATGCCTCCTCATCATCTTCTCTGCCTCCTCGGCGTGCTCTGTCTCCTCGTCTGAGTTCCAAGTATCTTCCTCTTTTAATTTTGCCTAGTGGATAGTCCTGTTGATTAATCTGTGTGAAATGTGGCTTTTTGTCTATCTATTGAAGCTTTGTTTATTCTCTTGGTGCATAGTCATATTATTTAATCTCTGTGAAATGTGGTTTTGTCTATCTATCTATATTTACATAATTTTGTATAAAAAATGGACTCTGTCTGTAGCTCTCATAAATGGACTCTATGGGCCTTAACTTTCACTCTATGATGATTTGAATGTAGGATATTGTTTTATGGATTAACAGGGAAACAAACCACCTATCATGCCTTGGCCTCTAAGACTCAATATGGATTCAATTGGCTCTGATCATGGCTCTTGATCTAGGTCTATAGACTCTGTAACTTGTTGTGTACCTCTAGTTTATCCTACCCCTTCCCATGTGCCCATATTTGGCTTAGTGGACTCCCTGCTTTATTTTTCTCTATGAAATGTGGCTCTATGTGTCTGTCTGTATTTACATAATTTTGTATTAGAAATGGTTTGTGTATAGCTCTCTACAATGGACTCTATAGGCCTTAACTTTCACTCTTCTATGATTTGAATGGAGGATATTGTTTTATGGATAAAGTAAAAAGGTGAATAGAAATTTTATTCCAACCCACCCTCTTTGGACAAACCTGTTGGTCTAAAGCAACAGCTAAATGTGTATCCTTATCCACCCACATTTTAATACAACCAGCTAGTCATAAGGAAGGAAAAATTAATATGACTTATATGGGCCTTAATGCTACAAGTATGAGCTTATACTTATACATAGGGCCTATGCAACAACTACTTCCCCAAGAGATTTGATAATAATTGGGTAAGAAGGATACAACCTTCATAGAAATAGTCAGTCATGGCTACTTTAAGGGAAACATATACTTATTACTTTTTATATCTATCCACATTTATGGTTCCACATTTATCAATCTATTTCATTATCCACTTTTAATTCTTCCTAGTGCATAGTCCTATTGATTAATCTCTTGAAATGTGGATCTTTATCTGTCTGTTGAAGCTGTGTTTATTCTCTTGTTACATAGTCTTGTTATTTAATCTCTATGAAATGTGTCTCTCTCTATCTATCTGTATTTACATAATTTTTTATTAGAAATGGACTTTTTCTGTAGCTCTCAGCAATGGACTCTATAGGCCTTAAATTTCGCTGAGCTGTGATTTGAATGGAGGATATTGTTTTATGGATAAAAACGGAAACCAACCGCCTCTCATGTCTTTGCCTCTGAGACTCAATATGGTTTCATTTGGATCTGATCATATCTATTGATCTAGGTCTATAGACTCTGTAACTTGTTTCATACCTCAAGTTTATCCTGCCCATTACCCTGTGCCCATATTCAGCTTAGTGGACTCCCTGCTTTATTCTTCTATGTGAAATGTGGCTCTGTCTGTCTGTCTGTATTTACATAATTTTTTATTTCTTGTGGTTTCTTAAAGTCTATATAATTTTTCGGATTGAGCCATAGTGTAATATACATAATAGAGCTAATACTTGGTCAAGAAATTAAATGATATAGTTTTATATTTTGTAGAGTTTAATGTGCTCTCTGCTTAATATAATTTTTCATGTTCACTCATGGACCTCTAAATTTTAACCATATTTGACTGAAAACCAGAGAATATGATTCCAAGTACCAACTAAAAAAATATTTGAGAGGCTACATGATCTTGATAATGACGCCAAATTAGACTAGATATGTTTCATAAGTGACAAGAAGAGTGTACTATACATAACAGAGCTAATACCTGGCCAAGAAAAGAAATGATATCTTTTTATATTTTGCAGAGTTGAATATGATATCCACTTAATCTCATTTTTTGTTCTCACTTATGCACCTCTAAATTTTAACACCACGTGAAAGAACATTGGAGAATATAAAAAACCAAACGAAAAAATCACCATCCATCCTAAATTATTGCCTAAATTACCATTCCTTGTCAAAAATCATTTGAAATTAGCATTACTACTCAAACTCGATAAAGTTATGTTCAATATATAAAATTATTGGTCAAACTTGACAAAGTTATGTTTCAATATATGAAATGTATGACACATTCCATAGGACTGATGAAAATTTAGTGGTGTACTTCTCAAATTTGAGACCTTTGGATACTAAACCTCTCCACTTAACAATTAGACCAATGCAGATAGAGGAGTTGGACATATGATAATTGCTGCAAATCATTATTGTAATCACTGTAAAAGTAGGTGCTCAAGTTCTTATTTTTGATGGTGCATTATTCTTTGAAATTAAGACTGTGTTTTTTCCATGTTGGTGGTTGACTGTAAAAGACTGCTTTTAATGGTGCATTATACAATGAAATTAAGGCTGTGTTTTTTCCATGCTGGTGGTTAACTATAAAAGACTATTTTTTATGGTGCATTATTCTATGAAATTAAGCTTGTGTTTTTTCCATGCTTGTGCTTTTTCCATGTTGGTGGTTGACTATGAAGTTAACTATTTTGATTAATTATTTGTATTTCTGAAATACCAGTTTAAATCTATTGTAACTCGAATCTATAAATATGAATTCCCAGGTAAGCCTTAACTGAAGGTTGTTGGTAGGTTTGAACTCTGAATTTCCTAGCAGTCAAGTTGGTTATAGATGCAATGTGTCTTTGGGCTGCTTATAATGCTTTTAAATCAAGCACTTAAAAAGCAACAATCTTCCTTTATCATTATTTGTCTCAAAAAAACAAAAACCTTCCTTTATCATTCTATCTCAAATAAAATATGGTCTTTGTGAAAGGTGGAACTTGAATTTCCAGTAATAACATCTAGCCATCATATCAATAATTGTGATTCCAAATATTGTCTCAATTCTAGGTATTCTTTCGCTATTAATTTTGCTTGCAAATCATAAGTAATGACTGTAAATTGTTTTGCTGGCGTTTGTGAATTTTCTTTTCAACGTTTGTCTTTGGTTAAAATCTATATATTGATTTTATTTTTATAATATTTTTATACAAGAATAATCTTCTTATCCTTGGAATTTCATTATATGAATGAAAATAACAGGAAAATTAAAAACCTTGCATGGGTTTCTTTTATTGATTTGAATAAAGTCACAGATTTGTGGGTTGCCTTGCTTGTAATTAAATTCCTTGAGGATTTAATTATAATATGAGTAATTCTACATGACATGAATCATTTTCACAACATGTTTTGGACTCTAGATTTATGAATTCCCAAGTAAGGCTTAACTGCAGGCTGTTGGTAGGTTTGAACCATGAATTTTATAAATTATGCCTTAACTGCAGGTTGTTAGTAGCTTTGAACTCTGAATTTCCTAGCAGTTAATTTGGTTATATATGCAGTATGTCTTTGGGTCAGTTATAATGCTTTTAAATCAAGTACTTAAAAAATGACAATCTTCCTTTATCATTCTCTGTCTCAAAAAACCAAAACCCTTCCTTTATCATTCTATCTCAAATAAAATATGGTCTTTGTGCAAGGTGGAAATTTCATTTCGAACAATAGCATAGCCATCATATCAATAATTGTGATTCCAAATGTGATTGTTTATTTAATTCCCACAAGATAGTGTGTTTTTTTCCCTAATCCATTTTCATATAGTTAAAAATAATCCTAGATAATAAATTTTTAATTTAAAAACTTTGTGTTGAGAAACTAAAATGGTTTTTCCAAGATAGAGAGGGTGACTTTCCCTCATTTTTTATCTTTTGAAACATTTTTGAAATATTTGGAAAAGCTTCATAAAACTTCCTCTTAAAAAACTACAAAACCTTTTGCAACTTCGAAGGTGTGCTTGTTAGGAGAACATAAGAAGTATCTAAACTTAAATTGCTCTCCATAAATGCAGAAATGAAGTTTCTGTATCATGCAAACCACATACCAAAATTTGGTGCAGATATTTACTGCATAATAGTATAATAATAAAACCCTCGAGGGATTGATTAAGAAATATTGGATATTTCATTTATAGGGAGAAGTCATTTTCAAATTTCCATGTCTGTAGCAAAGACATTTCCCTTTCCATTTTTCACTACAGAGTGATATCGATTTTGTTTTTAAATTGGCCCTTGGATTTTAGGTTCTTGTGGACTGTACCTAGACTAATGGAAATTTAAATTTTACTTAGAGAAATAGGTCATAAAATTAGTCTTTCTATGCATTGGTCTTCCTTTTTTGTTTCTCAACCTTTGCAAACTCGAAACTTTACAAGTTATTCATATCTCTCCAACAAAATAATTAGATTAAATATAAACTTTAGAGGAGAACATGATAGAATCTAAGGTTTGTATGCTTTCACATCTACCCACATAGAATTTGAACTACAAATGGACTTCCAAATTCTATTAGAATTGAATTTGAAAATTGGACTCGTATATAGAATATAAACTACAAATAATTTCCCTTTTAATGTAATGAATGTTCTCATCTATGAATATAACCATTTTGCAAAGTGTTCCAAAAGATGACACATCTCCTTTAATTGTATTAGAGTGAATCTAATTTTCACGTAGCTAGAAAATGCTAATAATGGAAAGTAGAACCAAGGCCATAAAAATTAATAGAAAATAATAACAACATGAGAATCCCACAATCAGTACACATCTAATGCATAGGAATCCGGGTAAGTAAATAAAGAGTTTCAAGGTTAAGAAAACTTAAATGATCCATGTAACCCTTAGAAATAAGTGGAAGATAAAGAGGTCATCACAAAGGAAGATAGGAAAGAAAACAAAAACTTTAAGTTAGATCCATACGTTTGTATTTTTCATAGGTCCACATTATCTAAATAACATGGCAAATGACATAGAAAACTCCAGAATTATTGTATGATCTTTATCGCACTGCAAAAAATTATTGTATGATCTTTATGGAAGTACATGTTTTCTGATTTTCGTTAAATTTATGGTAGTACATGATTTCATATGGCTAGGATGTTTTGTTACTCATTTCACCACTGTTCTTCTTAAGAGTAAGGATATTTTCAAAATCACATGTCCATCAAATTTATAAGTTTGCTTTTAATTAAATTTATGGTAGTACATGATGTCATATTGCTAGGATGTGTTGTTACTCATTTAGCCCCTATCCTTTTTAACAACAAGGATGCTTTCAAAATCACATGTCTATGACCTTTATAAAACTTATAGCTAAATGCAAGGATTCTTTCAAAATCACATGTTTATCACCTTTATAAAACTTATAGATAAATGCAGGGATGGTCCTAGTGTTTTTGGAAACCATGTATATGTCATTCTCCCATAAACTTAACCATGTACATGTCATTTCTCCCATGAAATTTTAGGCATTTGATAGTGTTTTTGGAAACCATGTACATGCCATTTATCCCATAAAATTTAACCATGTACATTTCATTTCTCCCATAGACTATAAGGAATTTTCCAGTGTTTTTGAAAATAATGTACATGCCATTTCTGCCATAAACTTTAAGGCATTTGATAGTGTTTTTGGAAACCATATATGTGTCAGTTCTCCCATCAACTTTAAGGAATTTGAAATAAATTTTCATTTAATGCTTTATTACGGTCCTAGTGTTTTTGGAAACCATGTACATGTCATTTCGCCCAAAAACTTTAAGGCATTTGCAATAAATGTTCATCTAATATATTTTATTGAATTTTTTTTTCAGGAATCCAAAATCCCACTAAACGTGGTTGAAAAATAGACATTATGCGTAGATGTTTCTTGTTATCCCAATCCATGCAAAGTAGTGATTACATATGTGTTATGCAATATTGCGACTGACAAATTTCTCCAAAGGAAAATAAATATACCTGGAAGAACAAAAAATAATGAAGCATATTATATTGCATTGATAGAAGGCTTGGGAAAAACTAGGGAGTATGGATCAAATTGAATTTTAGTTTTCACCAATTCTAAACTTGTGTGCAGCCAGATGAAAGGCATGTACCAAGTTAAGGAGAGGCTAAAAAAAATTGCATGAAAAAGCAAAAAATATTGTTAGACAAATTCAATCATTTAGTGTAAGACACTGTGAAAATGTTAATAAGATGTTTGGTGTTATATTTTATGGGGCAGTACCAATTAAACATTCATCTGTGAAAGATGAATTAGTATTGTATGGGGCAATTCCAATTCAAGATTCATCTCTCAAAGTTGAATTAGTACTGAGACACTCTCATTCAAAATTTATTGATTAAAATTGTAACATATCTTTGATAAATGTGTGTTTTTCACTTATAAATGCATCATTTTTAATGACTATGTGTCTTTTTCAATTATATACCAAGTGTGCTCCAACCATGTAAGCACAACTTGAACTTCATGTTTTCTAAAATTAAAATGTGCAGGACTTCAACAAATCTTTGTTTAAAGTGAGTTTTAGACATAAATTTTGTTTTTGAATTTTTTTTGTTTTGAATAATTTGTGTTTGTGCTCAAAATTTTTGTACTTAATTACATCAATTTTTTTGAATTCTTTTGATTTTTTTAAACAGTAATTTTAAAAATAATTGTAAATTTCCACTATATATATATATATATGATGGAGGATGATCATTTGGTACATGATTATTCGAGGTGAACATCAATAGAATCCCATGCCTCTACAAGAGAGGGGGATCATGGATCAGGGGATGTTCCTGGTATTAATATTAAATGTGCATGTTTTTAAATGACATTTGAATATATAATCTTATCCCCATACATACATGTATACATGTGGAATTTATTTTTTATTGAATATATAATTTTATCCCCGTGTACATACATGTATACATATGGAATTGATTTTTTATCAATTTTGCGAGTCAAATTAATTTTTAATAAATTTCATATTTTAGGAGTTTAGAGGAAAAAAGTATCTACTCTATCAATGGATTCTGACCATGGTTCACGCAATTGTGGTATGGTTCATACAATATACTTAATCATATGCATGTATTTATATGTATGTATGTATTTTTGAATTGATTAGAAATTTGTATTTTTTTATGAAGCTTCCCTCTCATCGCATGAGGGTGGTGGTGATACACATTCCCTTGGTGGCCAATAAATAAGTGGTGGCCAATCGCGTGAGGTTTGTGGTACTCATTTCCCTAGTGGTCAATCAATGAGTGGTCATGTTGGTTCTCAACCAATGGGTGGTGGCCAATCAATGGGTGTTCATGGTGGTTATCAACCATCTTAGGGTGGGAATGATGTTGCTCAACCATCTCTAGGTGGCCATCAACCTAAATATTATTTCCATTCAATTATTAATATGTTAAATTATTAATATAATTTTTTATGTTAAAAAAAAATGGTTCACATGTTTTTTATTTATACATAATTTTATATTATTGATGTAGAGGGTGAAAATGTTGCTTGAAAAAGACATAGGCCAGATCGCGTTATTAAAATAGAAGGTTGTACAGCAACCACAACTTATCCTTCTGAAATTCCCGATTTAACTTGGGAAACAAACATCCAACAATGCACATTACAAAGGTGTGAACATCTTTATTCAAAATGGAAGAAACTCCCTGTTGAGAGTCGAGAAAGCTTAGAAATAGTTATGGACTTTTTAAGCACACTTGTAGATGTTTACAAAAATCTTGGGCCAACCAATGATACTTTTGTAAAACTAATGAAGAAAAGAATGGAAATAGTAATGGGTCCTAATATATGGAATAATGTTAAAAATGAAGTTACAAAAGAAATGAAAAAATCTATGTTTAATTTCAAGGAAAGGTTGAAAAGAAAGATTGTAAAGGTGCAATATTTCAAGCCCCCTAATATAGGTTGCCATTTGTATGATAGGAACCTTGAAGTCTATGGAAGACTACCATGGAATGACGAGGCTCCTGTTTATTTTTAAATTTTATTTTATGTAGAATTCTTTTTGGAAATAAACCCAATTATAATTACCTTCCTTTGATTTGTTTGGTCCTGGGAAGGTCGATTATGTGACCGTAGGGGCGCTAATCATGATACTAAGTTTCCTAGCCCCGAGCCACCATTGGTAATGCGACCTCTTTGTGTGGAAAATTTGTGGTCAGAGATGGATGCCACTTCTAAAATTAGTCAAGAAGCAAGGGATGCTATCATAGACAATGTTTAGACTGGACTTGGTGGAATTAATATTGGTCTGAATCGAAAAATAGCATGAGAGAATGCATGTGCTAATTTTGTGTATAGTATAGATGATGAGCTAGAAAACATGAGTATTTAAGAGCTTAAAACATATGCAAATCATTGTCGCAATGGTTGGCATGACTTAATTCTTCATGAGCAAGTGGGCATGGGATCGATATGCGTTAATGGTTAGGGTGAATATTTTTAATGTAATTTGTAAATTACATATACATGTTTATTTGTATATGTTAATATAACAAAAATGTATCATATGTTCACCACTTGCAGTTAACACGCTTGCTGAACGGAAATTTCGATAATATCACGGTTGAAGGTTCAAGTTCTCGCAATAAAGTTGAGATGCTAGCAAATGTTTGTGTTTTTTAATAGTTCATGATGTTGATGTAAAATTATTATTCTATTATTATATTGTTATCACGATGACATATTTCTAAAATAAATATTTTTGTACACACATTTATATAATTAAATGTTAACATATTCTGATTTTGTCTGATGTTTTCACAATGGAGCCACCATCTTCTTCCCTATTAGGATATGTGCAAAATCCACCATCACAAGTATGCAATTTTTCACTTAGGTTTCAAGTTATAAATTGAAGTGAAAGTTTAATTAAAAAATGAGATCGAGGTCGTGATTTATTTTACAGTTTTGAAATTTTTTAATTTTAGGTTTGTGAAGATGATCTCCGTTCTCCAAGGACTTTAGTGAGAGAGTGTATGATGGATATATGAACATCCAAACAATTTGAACAAGAAGTTGTCTAACTTTTTTTTTTTAATATTAATGCATTAGTTTATGCATTTTCATTTGAATATATATATATATATATATATATATATATATATATATATATATATATATATATATATATATATATATATATATATATATATATATATATATATTGTACATTTTATCATGGAGGATGCATTGATACAAGGCCAACATGAGACAATGTAGGGGGAACTACATGGGGTATTGCATGATTTTTTTTTCATTTAGTTTGTTTTATTGAATTTCTTCATTCTCATTCAATTTTAAAACATAAAATTTTAATTTTAATACTTGTACATGTATATTGTACAGTTTATCATGGAGGATGCATTGATGTAGGGCTAACACGGGACAATGGAGGGGGAACTACATGAGGTATTGCATGGTTTTTTTTTAATTTAGTTTGTTTTATTGAAGTTCTACATTATCATTCAATTTTAAAACATTAAATTTTAAGTTTAATACATGTAATATAAATTTGTTATACATGTTTACATATATATTTATATATGGAATTAGGGCCAACATGGGACAATGGATAGGGAACTACATGAGGTATTGCATGATTTTTTTTTTTTTTTTTCATTTAGTTTGTTTTATTGAATTTATACATTTTCATTCAATTTTAAAACATTAAATTTTAATATTAACACATGTAATATAAAATTATTATACATGTGTACACATATATATATGTATATATATATATATATATATATATATATATATATATATATATATATATATATATATATATATATATATGTGTGTGTGTGTGTGAAATTAGGGTCAACAAGAGCTAATGGAGGGGGAACTACATGAGGTATTGTATGATTTTTTTTTTCATTTTTTTTTATGAAGTTCTACATTCTCATTCAATTTCAAAACATTAAATTTTAATGTTTACATATTGTGTAGGTTCCCCATTCTTCAGATGATAGCACAAGGAGGCTCTGAAGGCTACTGGAAAATACATTGTAGCTAAATTCTATATTTGATTGATGCACGTGCAACATTTTATTTGACCTAGTATTTTTAGAACTTAAACATGTGTCATATTTATTGTTATATATAACTTGATACTTGTAACACTTTATAAATTGTTATATTTACTTTTATTGTTCATGATATAAATTTTGTACATATTTTACATTTTGGATAGTTGAACTACATTTACTTTTATTGAATGATTTTAAATTTTGGATAGTTGTTACATTTGGCATGTGATCACATGTTGTTATATAATGTTAACTTAGATGATCTTAGATTATGTTTTGTTTTTAAAAATTGTTGTTTTGTCACTTGTTATTTAAAACAAATCTAGATTGAAATTGAAAATTACAAAACACATGTGGTACATGTTATGCATTTGAACATGTGCGAATGTTATATAATTAGGTATAAATGTCTATTAAAGGTGATATTTGTGTACAATTTTCATGTTCATGTGTCATTTACAAAAATCATATCTATGATCTTACATATTTAAGTTCATGAATATATGTAACTAATATTGAAGTACATTTGCATTCAGTTGTTATATTTTTCATACATAATGACATGTTTTTATAATGTTAACTTAGATCCAATCTTAAATTAAATGTTTTTTTTTTTTAAATATCAAATTGTTTTGTTATTTGTTATTTAAAACGAATCTAGATTGAAATTGCAAATTACAAAACACATGTGGTACATTTTAAATGCATTTGAACATGTATCAATGTTATATAATTAGGTGTAAATGTCCATTAAAGGTTATATTTAGGTACATTTTGCATGATCATGTGTCATTTAAAACAATCATATCTATGGTTTTACATATTTAAGTTCATTAATATATAACAAATTTTTAAGAACATAAATTAGTTACATTACATTTTGAATATATGATGATTTTTTGTTATAATGTTAACTTAGATTCAATCCTAGATTAAATGTTTTGTTTCTAAAGCTCAATTTGTTTTGTCATTTGTTATTTAAAATGAATCTAAATGAAATTTCAATTACAAAACACATATGGTACATGTTAAATTAATTTTAACATGTATGAATGCTATATAATTAGGACATACATCTATTAAAAGTGATATTTAGGTGTACATTTTGCACATGATCATGTGTCATTTAAAACAATTATAGGTAGTTAAATACATATTTAAGCTCATGAATATGTAACAATGATTGAACTACATGAACGGATTTAGTTACATTACATTTTGAATACATGATGACTTTTTGTTATAATTTCAACTTAGATTCAATCTTAGATTAATTTTTTTTTTAAAGCACAAGTTTTTTTGTCATTTAAAATGAATCTAAATTGAAATTGCAAATTACAGAACACAAGTGGTACATGTTAAATTCATTTGAACATGTATGAATGTTATATAATTATGTCACACATCTATTAAAAGTGATATTTAGGTACATTTTGCACATGATCATGTGTCATTTAAAACAACCATATATGGTTTTACATATTGCCTAGGTTATATATATATATATATATATATATATATATATATATATATATATATATATATATATATATAATTTCATGAATATGTAGCAATGAAAGACAATTTGCATTTAATTTGTACATTTTTCATTTCAAATCATTCTTATAATGTTTTAATATAAAATACATATAGATGTACATCTAAAAAAAATCATAAAATTCTAGGTGTACATAGATGTGTCAAACAATCATAAAATTTTAAAACTGCATTAAAAATATCTAGTACACAACATTTTTCATTAATGTACATAGAACTTGGCTATTATGGATGTCAGTTGATAGTAAACTGGAAATTACAAAACGCATACCACACATTTTGCATTCAAGAATGAATATTATAATTTGCTTTAGATATCTAAAATAAAATCATAACTTAAAATTTTCATTATATCAAATATGCTAGATACATAATTTTGCAATAATCACATAATATTAACTAGCTTATACCAGAGAATGTATGAAATCGTTTAAGACTAGAGAATCTATTTTTATGTGTACATGTGTATAAATTACTTGTTTTGTGCATGTGCCAAAAACAATGTACATGTGAAAATAGTTGTACATAACATAAAATATACATAAATTATAATAATTTAAAACTTAAGAATGCACAAAAAAAAGGCTAACAATTTCTAGTTTAGTTTTCTAAGTTCTAAAAGATGAATCCAATGAGAAGAAATTGTTGGGCAGTTCAATCATATAATGGAATGCCAGCTTCAATGATCCGTTCATGATCAGATTTTGACATTTTCCATTTCTTAATTTTCAATTTTTTTCTTTGATTGAACTTCTATCAACTTTATGCATGTCACACACACCAAGTAACTTTATTGACAACTTATGACATCAGATTCATAGACTTGAAAGTAAACAAAATTCAGAATTTTATGAGTTTGTTGGAAAAAATAGCCTTTCAGTATAATAGACCCTCTGCATATATAAACCCGTTATCATCATAGTTTTGCAATAATTTCATCTTTCGTTCAGTGCAATGCATCAAATAATACTTGACATTTTCTACATTGTTAGTAGGTGCAACTACAAAAAAAAACATCTCATGCACGATAAAAAAAATTACATAAATTTAGATAATAATTAACATGAATCATTAAAATTAAAATTAACATGTGTATTTGATTTTATTATCTATATCTATATCTCTATCATTTGAAAGCAATTGAAATGTTACCTTCTCTAACAATATCAGAAACTCGATCACCTTCATATGATACTATAGTCTCCTCTGATTGCATTTCTTCAAAGTTTGCAACAAACATTTTCCCATTTAAATTTTGTTCTGTATGTTGCCAATATTTTACATACATTTTGTTTTCACAAACATCATTGAATTCTATGTCATCTATGAAAATGGGACAAAAACAAGATTATTTTCTTTTATCAATTGAAAACATATTTTGGTACTCCTTTGTTTAATTGAATGAAATTTTCGAGTCTCTTTTATTGTTTGAATGTCATTTCCAATCAATATATCTACCTCTTGGGCCCCAATATACCAAAAAAATCCTATATGGAAAATTCAAACAAGAATATAAATATGTTTTTCAAAATACTATCAAAGATAATAGTTGTGATAAATAATGTTTAAAATTAGAAAATTAATAAATATTAAATCATGCATATATATATATATATATATATATATATATATATATATGCAAGTTAATTTGTATATACATGTACAAGTACCTTCGTACTTCCCTTCACTGGTTAGTTTCATCGCTTTGTTCAGTGATGCACCATTGAACAACTTGTTCAACTCAGATAAGTCGGTGTGCAGAGTGGTCCATTTAATATCTTCGAAGTGCTCGTTTTATACATGCCCCTGCACCATCATGTCCTCCTTTACCATGACCAGTCTCAAATAAATTCCAACAATGTTTAATGTGGGTTTTTATATGAAGATGACACAACCAAAAGAACGACCATGAAGATTTGAATTGACCTGTGAATCCATCTGACCATATCCAATGTTCATTGAATTTTATTTCACGACTTTTCAATGATTCATAAATATTATCAAAACAATGTTGTACAAAATATGTATCATGTGTACAATCATCAATAATATAAAAGTGATGTTCTTCAATAACATGTCAATTTTCACTGGTGCTTTCTATATGATCAACATTTTATTCAATGTGTTTATATAGAATATGTACAAGCATGGAGACTTGGTGAGAATGATAGTGTTCACTCTGTATTTATTTTTGTGGAACAAATGTGTAATTCTCTGCAAAATCAACTATTGAAAATATGGTCCTTGGTGGAAAAAATTCACAGGAGTTTTTGAATTGCAAGTCTTTCCATCGAGCTCTATGGAAATTCTTGGTGTATTTATAAATTTATGCCTCAAACATTCTCAAAAACTCTATCACAAAAATTTCTTCTTCTTGTTAATCAATCGTTTTAGCATTTGTAGTACTACTTGAACCAATCCATGTAAAAATATAGTCATATATCTTCCATTTCACTTTTATGTTGAACAATTATTGATCATTTATATCAATAAGATATTTGTTGTGAAATAAATTCAAATGTCCACAGTGATCTCATTTTTTACCACCGACACATTTCTTTTAGTAAAATAATTCATGGCTTTCTCTTACACATAGAATTTGAGATATGAAATCATGGATATTGGAAAGATGAGGTGATTTTTTCCAAAAAAATTTACCAAAATTAAGGAATGTGTCATAATATAACTGAAACTCCACATGATAACGACAACAACAAGTGTTGTGTACAGTGATAGGTTTGACATACCATAATTTTTGTTGCACAAAAGCACTAATTGAGATATTAATTTCATGATTCTCTTCTATGAACTTGTTGAAAAACTCTATCTGAGTGGTGTCCAAGATATGTTTTGCATGTCCTTTGTATTGATTTCATTATATTCTTTGTCACATCAAATCTCTTGATTTTGGTGAAATACGTGAATTTTTTATCCAATATTAATTTATTATTTTTTAACATCTTCTCCAAGTCTATATTTGTATGGTTTCCTAAAAATAACTCTCCAACAATCAAGTTCATCATTTACATCTATTTGCAATTGAAATTTCTGATGTTTGTGAAACGTTTTTCGTGAAATCGCTAATGCTTGTGCCATAGAGCTTACCAAAGGATTCTCTTTAGTACTTGATGAAACCACTACCATCTGTATTGCTCTACATGCATCTAAATCACATTTCTTTCTCGATCTTCCAATTGACTTTAGAGAACTATTTATATTTTGTACTAGATTTTCCTCCATTTTTTTATCATTTGTTGATTTTTGAATACCCAATAAAGTCTTACTTCCTTTAATTTCTTTGATGTTAAGAGACTTCTCAAAATTTTGGCTTGAACTGCCACATTTTCATCTTTGAAGAACATATCAATAATCTGCTTAACACGATATCGTATAACATGAGAAACTTTTTTATCTCCATATGTGTCAGTGTCAACATTTTATAACATCTCATCATCGATATTGATTTAATTTGTACATATTATAATTAAATGTACAAAATGGGCTTACATATTCAATAATTATCATAAATATATATATACCTAGTGATTCAATTTCTTCACTTGAATTTCTTTCAACATTTTCAACGTCTTCAATCATTGGTTCAATATCTCTTTCACTTTTTGTTTCAAAATTTTCTATCTCATCATCAATGTTATGAGGAATATCTCTCTATGTTTACATTGAAAAATAATTTTCAAATTAGCTCATCAAATAAAAATTAAGTTTCACAATACAGTAGTTAAATTTTAAATATCATTTCTAATATTTACATTTACATACGTTGATTTTTCCTTTCAATTTTTGGGCATTCTTCTATCTTTTTTAGTGATATTCTCTCCCTATTCTCTACGAGCCCCAGGGTCTCTTGTTCGATCATATTTTCTGTTGCAATTTCGTTGATTTCCTATAACAATCTAGTAAGAAACTCAAAATATGTAATTTCTTTGATTTCCCATGATAATTTAGTAAGAAGCTCAAACTATAAACATGTGAAGTTGGGTTACACCTTTTTCTCTTTTTTGAGAAAAAAATATCATTAGATATTCAATTTAAATATCATTTTTAAAAGTTAAATATCATGTTTGTATTTTGTGAAAGTAAATTAAATATAATAAAATATATTTTTTAAATGTATTTTTTTTAAGAGAAATGAAAACATATTGATATATGTTTTTCTAAAAACGTAGACCAATAAATTATCCATGATCCAAGAAATTATTTTTTTTCTTGAAATGAAAACATATTGATATATGTTTTTCTAAAAACATATATCAATAAGTTATCCATAATCCAAGAAATACATGGATATATTTATACACATTTACAATTTTTTACATTTATAATTTTTTTACATTGTTAAAAAATTCAATGAATACAATGATATATTTATACAAATATTTATATATTTTAACAATACTTAAAAAAATCCATGAATACATGGATTTTAAAAAAAAAAATCATTCAATACAAGGATATATTTATACGTATATATATATATATATATATATATATATATATTATTATTATTATTATTATCTTTTACGATGCTTTTGTTGCTAGAGGGGGTATTTACAACATCGCTTAGAGGATCTGAACACGTGGTCATCTGGCAGAGCCTGCTTGGCCGCGACTGAGAAAACGATCTCCTTCGCATGTGGTGTTCTCCTTCCCTGCCGTCGATTCTTACTAGTGAGTTCGTCATGGCAGACCTCCCCACACAGAATTGAGATGAGACTGTGTAGAAGGTGAATTATTAGGCCATATTATTAAAAAAATATCATGGAAGAACTCAAAAATTTAGGTAAGATTATGAAAATTTTGGGTAAAGATTTTTGAAAATTTGGGTTACAATAGTTAAATTTCAGTATTTTGGATGTCCTAAAGATTTTTGATGGTGTTGAATCTATTTCCACCATCAAAAATGAAAATCAAACACTCCAACTACCTGGTTTTTTGAAAAAAAAATACGAGATTCCAACAAAACGCTCCCATCTCAGCTATTATGTTGCATACACATAATAAAGACTACATTTATGAAAACTACAGTGAAACGATTCCATATGACTCATCCATGAACACATGCACCTCTTCCTAGGTGGAACACAGTCAATGGTGGTTATGGGGGCGCCGCCTTTTGGTGAAACTGGATGACCTGCAGAGTCTTCAACATCGCCTTATTGATCAAATCTTTCTGGCGCGCGATTACTGGAGATAATATATGGAGTGCCATCATTAAGAAAAAGTATATTAGCGGGGATATATTACATCATTTGTTATGCAGTGAGATCGTTTTCCCACTCAATATTTCAGTCATATGGGGTGGTTTCAAAAAGATCTTTACATATATATGTGATCAGATGATTTGGGTATTTGGCGATGGAGGAAAAATTCCTATGGCTTTCCGAAACATAACAGGCCTCACAAATATCAGCGATATCTCCCCGCGACTGTTACAGTGCCTATCACAACGGGGTTATATGGTACTATCGCAGACCATATCCGAATGGACATATGGAGCGCCTTCCTTCAAAAATGCAACTCTATTGGGTTTGACGAGGGATGAAGCTACGGAATGGGAGAATCTGATGATAGCCTTCAAATCTGCCGGTTTCTGCTATTCGGAGGGAGGGGACAAAATCATATGGAATGGTCCATTGAAGCAGAATGCTATTATTGTCAGAGACGCCTACAGGCATATCATCATAGATACTGTGGAGGGTAACATTACCAAGATCTTCTATAAATATTGGAAACGTCGAATTCCCACCAAGATCACATTATTTGGCTGGATGATATGGAAAGACAAAATTCTAACGTGGGATAACTTGGTTAAAAGAGGTATTCAAGGGCCAAACAGGTCCGCGATATGTTGCATGGAGGCTGAAACTATTAGGGACCTTTTTTTCACATGTACAATTGTTAAAGATATGTGGAGGGTTGTCTCTCACCACATTATGGATCATAACTGGACGACATCAGACTTTATTTCTACTGTGGAGGATTGGGACAGGTTGAAAGGTAAATTTAGGTCACTTCCTTTCTATTTCTGTTGGGAAGTCTGGATTGGGAGAAATATTCTCATCTTTGAAAATAAGCTTTTCTCTCCACATATTATCATATCCAATATCATGAGCTGGTTTGTAGATTGGTGTGCTCCTCCCCAACAGGTTGTGGATAAATCCTTCAGGAACAGGCCCCATGAGATTCATCTCCCTGCTATATAATTTGATGGTGCTTCTGCGGAGGGTATCATGGGATGTGGAGTATGGGCTAAAATATCCCATCGTGAGAGGGTTCATATCTACTGGAATGGAGGATCCGGAACAAATAATAAGGCGAAAATCATGGCACTGTGGGGTGGCCTTATGGTGGCAACTAAGCTCAAAATACAAAACCCATATTACTATGGTGACTCAAAGGTGATTATAGAATGGATAAATAGTAGATGTGACCTCAATGTTCCTATTTTGCGGGGATGGATGTAGAGGACTCTCTATCTCTGGCAGAATTTAAATCAACCCCCTATTATTCATATATTTAGAGAAAACAACACCAGGGCGGATGCCCTATCCAAGAAGGGTATCTCTGCTAAGTTTGGACAGATGTATTTCTCTGGCTACAAAGATGGGGACGTGATATGGACCTCGATTGTTCCTATGCCATGAGACTGATTGCTAGGTGATGGTGCTTTATATTTTCTTCCTATGCTCTTACTATCTTTTCATAGATTATTTGCTTATATATAGATCTTGGCTGTTAAGTTCTTTTTTCAGCGCTCTCTACCTTCTTTATTTTGTCTCTGATCGTGGATCTCTATTAGTGGACCCTTTACTATTGAATGGCGAAGTTTTTTTTCCAAGCGAGGCAGCTTCTTTCTAGATCGCTCTAGAGAATACATTTGGCAGGGGTATATCGTATATGACTGTGCTACTTTTCTGGAGTGGCACTACGTTTTTTCTATAATGCATCTGTCTGGTATATTTGGTTTTGTATTCATCAAGCGAGCGGGTCCTGATTATTGATGTGAAGTTCCTCATTACATGCGTGCCTACTACACAGTGCCTTTCTATGCACAAGCGAGCGGGATCTAGGAATTGTTGTGTTGAGCATAATTACAAGCGAGCCTGTTTCTTTATCTGCTACACTCAGCAAAGTTGTCATTTTTGTCATCCATCTATGGTCTTCGCTATTTCTATGGTTTTCTTTTTGTTTTCGGGTGGATGTATGCAGTTACTATATGATCTTCATTGCCGGGTTATTTATTGGCTTTCACCTCCCTGGTTTCGTTTTCTCTATACATACTTAGCCTCTATGCTACTTATTATGATGCTTTTGATCTCTCCTGTATGTATTATAATGATAACAGGGATGCTCTGTACATCTGTATTTGGGGTTGGTATACCACCCGTAATGCTGCTTTCGACATCCATCGAACATCCTTCTTCAGGATGTTTGTTATTGTTGATTGGAAATCTGGATATCCTTGTTGTTTCTACAGCAACGATGTGATGATTGATTATGTACTGCTATATTTTCACCTAATATACAGCGTTTTTTTTCTTCTGAAAAAAAAAAAGATCCAAACTGCAACGCAGATCTGTCAATGTCGAAAATGTTAGAAGACGAGGCAGGCGAAAGGAGGAGAAGAAGAGTAACGTGTGTCGCCAATAGAGTTCTCACGAATGGGCAAGGATGTTGTAAAGGAAACAATAAATCGTAAGTTATAAAGAAACCAATAAATCATAATCTATATGAAATTAAATGTGGTGGAGCAGTATATGGTTAAATTTAACGGTGAGCATATATTACCCAACCACATTTAATTTCCTATAATTTAAGATTTATTGGTTTCCGTTTGTCCACAATGGAGAATGATGATGATGATGTGGAAGAGTGAGAAGTGGAAAAATCAAAGGTGAGAGGCAACACAGGGCCACTGAAGCTTCTTTCCTCCATTTTTTTATTCGAAAAGAGTTTGCAACAGAGCTGGCCAAACTGAAAATCATGGACGATTTACCAATGTTTGTTACTCTTACGCCCTGTGCATTTAACTGCCGAATTTAACAGTTTGACATAAATGCCTCTCTGTATAAAATTATTATTTTTCTCATTTCATTAAAAGAAAGATAAATTATAACCAATGAAAAACGATGGAAAATTTTACTCTAAAATTATTATTAAGGTGTCAATGTTGTTAGTGTTTGTCATCCCTATCACTTTCTGTTGGAATTTTCTTAGGACAGGACTTTTCCGTTATAAATTTATTAGGACACCGCAAGTTAGAACTCATCGTTAGCCCAAAAAATGAGAGAGTCAACGAGGACAAAAAGACAAATGATGATAAATATTTGGATTGATTGGTCCCTCCATTTACAAGCTCGCTTTTGGTGTAATTTGTATGAGTAACTTTTCAAGTATTACCAATAATTATTTAATTAAGGCTCAACATATCTATTATGAGAATTGAAATAAGTATATTGATAAATAAAAAAAATCACAATCCTCATCACTCAATGTAAATCAGTAGAACTTAATTAGTTGATATCCACCATAAATTTATTTAAAGGGAAGAAAATAAAATTTTACTTATGAGTTGGTTGAGTCAACTCGGGCTTTCTTCTCTCAAAAGATAATATGAACCATTTCATGCTTTAAAACTACTGATTATAAATTCATTGACATTAAACAAAGTTAAAGTTTAATTCTGGATAGTGACACTTGTGTTCAACTATTTTACTTAATGATATGAAGAGGATACATCCTTTTAAATGCCTTAATATTTGAACTTGAGATTAGTTGGTACGATCTTTTATGGTGCAATTCCTCTAAATAATTAGGATGAATTTTAAGTATACACTTTTTATGGTGTAATTTATGTAAATAACTAGGACTAAGTTCAAATATATTAATAACTTATTACTTAGTTAAGATTCAAAATATATCAATAACCTATTACTTAGTTAAGATTTAAAATATCGGGAAAATTGAAATTGGGTGGAGAGATAATAATCCATTATTTTAATCACATCTTCTAATTGATTTTTAACAAAATTTTTCTATCAATTTTCTTTAAGTGAAAAAAAAAATCAAATTCTTAGATTATGACTCTGTTGGACTAGTTCATGCTATAGTTTTCCAAAAAAAATAAAAAATAAAATATTATAATGTTGATCATAATTTTTTGACATTAAAAAAGTCAGAGAGTATGATAATTCAAGTTTAGCTATTTTTTCCAATGATAAGAAGAGGATATATCCTTTTAAATGATCGTTGAACTTTAAATTTTACTGGGTCATTTGGTTCATTCACCAAGGTTTACCATAAATATTTTATAATAAAATATTCATTCTAGGTTTATCATAAAATTGGGGAGTATACTATACCACACATTGTACCTGAGCATTCTATTACACAACTTAATAGTACAAAAATAACTATAGTAATAATGTATCAAGATACACAAATTATCTTGGGCACCTAATCACTTCTTGAGAGTTATCTCAATGACACACTAATCTAGGAAGCTAACTAATTAGAGAATATATTTCAAGGCACTTATATTTAACAACCTCCTAGAGACTAGGAATAGACTCTATATGTGTTGAGATTCAACAAGAAAATTTCAGCACCCATGCCTACTTGCATTAAGCACCCAGACTAGGGTGGTGCCCATAGTATTATTTTTGGGTGAATGTCTAGTTTGGTTATCCCTTAATTAACATGGACAATAAATTGTAATCTATTCTCAATGATGACTTGAAAAAGTCAACTGAGAGTGATAATCTTAGTTGGCTAGTGGATTTTGAGTTAGAGGTAGTTGGTGAGGCATGCAGAGTAATTCTAGTTGTACCAAAGTTCAAAGTGTGGTGGTGCATTAGTTAATGCAAGTTGTAATTAGTTTAACTCAGTTAAGTGAGTTAAACTCAGTTATGATAGTTGTAACTGAAGATACATAAGTGAGAGATAAAGTGAATTAAATATTATTTAATTCAAAATCAGTGATCTCACATGAAACTGAGGATTTACTATTATTAGTTGCATGCATGTCAGATCTAGTGGAGACCCAGTTGAGTTCTAAGTGAAAGGGAAGTTGATTATCAATTGTAGGATTATTGGGTTGCACACATGCAACCAAATACCCATTGGAGTGCCCATGATACTTGCGCAGTCAAGGAAGGCCAAAATTCCTATCTTTTAAGGATCTATTCCATCAGGGATTGCGTAAGCAAGGAAGGCTATTTGGAGGCTGGGAATTGTCTATGTGTTGGTCAGTTTTTCATATGACAGTGTGATACAATTAGCTGAGTACTGGAGGGCTCTTGTGAGAAGATTTTTGTATGTAATTGTTTCATGATCCATTCTTAATATACAATATAAGATAGTGGGGGTTTTAGCTGTAAACTTTCCCTGGTAAATTATCTATGTTGTGGTTGATTTGATTCCTCTTCATGTTCATGTGATTAGCAATTGTGTTTTTAATTCCGCAAAATATTTGTAGAAATGATTCAATATTTAACTTTAGTACATTGTTAGATCATGTGAATCAAAGATATACATGCATGTTGTATAATTTCTACATGGTATCAGATCACAGTAAATTGAAAAAGTGAAGCAGGAGTTGAGTTTGTGACTCGATAGAATTCGAATTTGCAGAAAGACTTTCTTGGTGCTACAGCTGATTCAAGATCGAAATGGATTTCAATGACTTGAGGTTGGAGTATGCACTCGAGGGAAGCTCAAATTATATTTCTTGGAAGGATAGGATGCACGTAGTACTCGAAGAAAATGGCTTGAAGGAATTCATTGATAATGATGTTCCTAAACTCGTTGTGGCAAATGATGAAAATCTTGATGCATATCAAAAGAAATTGGCAAAGGCGAGGAGTATCCTATTGGAGGGAGTACGATACCACATTGTCTCAATCTTCCATGGGAAATCCACACCATATGTAATGTGGAAGGCTTTGACGGATCTATTCCAAAGCAGCAACGACCATAGGAAATTGGCGCTCAAAGATAAACTCAGGGAGATCAAGATGGAAAAGGGCGACACAATTCCAAAATATCTAAAAAAGTTTGTCCAATGTCGGGATGAACTCAGGAGTGTTAGAATAACAGTTCTGATGATGATTTAGTGAGATTGGCTCTCCTAGGACTTCCCAAGAGTTGGCACAATTATGAGGACTTTGTGAATGAAAGGGAAAATTTCGATATTGGGAACGACTGTTGTTATGAAACTAGCTCCAAAAATAGAAGAAAACAGAGATCAACACCTTAGAAATCAGCCAGTTCGAGGGGGAAACCTCCAATACATTACATAAATGAACAATTCTTGGATGATACAAATGAAAAGACCTCCTTCTATATATAGACGTCCATGTGATCACAATATAATCCTAGCCGACCTAACAATAATAATGTAAAGGAACAATAATAACAATATGGGGGTTACAGAGGCACAACAATAACAATAAGGGGATACACTAATAAAAATAAGGGACTACAGTAGTAATATGGGGACCTAACATGCCCCTCTCCTTCAAAAAAGTGTTTTCCTCAACGCTTGAGTAGCTCTCGATGCTTCCGTATAAAATTCCCATCCTCCCATGTATAATATTTAGTGGGTAGGTTCTTCCACTTGATGAGATACTCTGAAATTGATTGATTTCGTGGCTGTCGAGTTCTTGTTTCCATGACTGTTTCAGGTTCCAGTATGATTTTTCCTTCCTCAAGTTATGGAAATATTGTTTGAACTGGAAGTTTATCACCTATAACCTTATTTAAGCATGAAACATGGAAAACTGGATGCACTCGCGAAGAAGAAGGAAGCTCCAATTTGTATGCCATAGTACCAATCTTTTGCAACACCTTGTAAGGACCATAGTATTTTGGTGATAATTTATTATCCTTATTAGCTTGCTTGAGGGACATTTGTTTGTATGGTTGTAGCCATAAAAATACCGAGTCTCCTACATCAAAAATTCTCTCGCTGCGATGTTGATCTACCTATTGTTTCATTTGATTTTGTGCCAAATTGAGGTTATCCTTTAAGAGTTGGAGAACTTGTTGTTGATGCTTGATTATATATTCCACTACTTGCACCTTATAATTTTTTCTTAAGAAGATGTGATGGACAGTGGATGATATCCATAAAGTTGCATAAATGGGGTCATTTTTGCTGCAGTATAGAAGGAAGTGTTATACCACCATTCCACAAAAGGTAGCCACTTGACCCATTGTGTTTGTTTATCAGATACAAAACAACGAGGATATCCTTCCAAAAATTTGTTCACTATCTTAGTTTGACCATAAGATTAAGGATGATAAGATGAGCTATGAGCTAGTTGAGTATCCAAACAAGAAAACAATTTCGTGCAAAAAATTCCAGTAAAAATGGGGCCTGTGTCGCTTACCATAATCTTTGGGTTTCCATGTAGCTTTTGAATTATTTCCATCAATGCAATAGCAACTGTACTTTCTTTAAATGGATGAGATAATGCACAAAAGTGTAAATACTTGGTAATTCTATCAACTATCAACATGATGACACTCTTTCCTTTGGACTTAGGTAAACCTCTGATAAAATCCATTGAAATACCCTCCCAACGTTTACTTGGAATGGATAAAGGTTGTAGAAGACCTGGGGTCTTAATTGTCTCAACCTTATTTTTCTGGAAAACCAAACATTCTGCCACAAACTTTTGGATATCATATTTAAGGCCATCCCAAAAAAATTCTTTCTTCACCCTGTGGTAAGTATTTAAAAATCCTGAGTGTTCTCCTAAAGGAGAAGTGTGAAATTCCAAAAGAATCCTTTGTTTTATTTGGGAATTCTTACAAAGATATAAGCAATCTTTGTACCATAAGGAATCATTTTTCCAACTAAAATTATTAGATGTACTAGGATCTTGCTTCAACTTTTCAATGAGTGCCCACACTTCTTCTTCCTTCTTCCATTCATATCTTGCTTCAGTTATCCAATCTGGTTGGATAATCAAATTTCACAAAGCAATACTTCCACCTTTTTATCCTTTCTTGAGAGTGCATCTGCAACAACATTTAGCTTCCCTTTTTTGTAGATGATTTCAAAGTCATATCCCAACATCTTTGTGACCCATTTTTTCTACTCTTCTAAAGATAATATTTGTTCCAAAAAGTGTTTAAGACTATCATGATCAATTTTTACCTTGAAGTGCCTTCCCATTAGGTAAGGTTGCCATTTCTTTAGTGCATGTAGTATTGCCAACATTTCCTTCTCATAAATAGCTTTATGTAATATTTTCCTTTGATAAGATGACTTTCAAAAGCAATGGGTCTTCCTTCTTGCATTAACACATCACCAATTCCATTTCCTGAGGCATCACATTCCACAATAAAGGTTTTTGTGAAGTCTGGCGTAGCTAAGACCGATGCTAGGAAAATTGCATCTTTAAGATGTTCAAAGTCCTTGGTTGCTTCATGATTCCATGAAAATGAATTTTTATTCAATAATGTTCTTAGAGGTGCTGCTATTCTCCCATATTTCTTAACATACTTGCGATAATACATGTTAACCCGATAAATCCTCGCAACTGATTTATGGTTGTGGTGACTTTCCATTCCTTAATGGATTTAATTTTGTTAGGGTCTACCTTAACACCCTCATGAGATACAATATGACCCAGATATTCCACCTCTTGTACTCCAAAGAAACATTTGGATGTTTTTGCATATAATTGTTTCTCCTCCAATAGTTTGAGCACCCTGTCAACATGTTGAACATGATCCTTCCAAGACCTGTTGTAGATTAGTATGTCATCAAAAAATACTAGCACAAATTTTCTAGGGAAGTGTTTGAAAATGGAATTCATCAACCCTTGAAATGTAGAAGGTGCATTGGTAAGGCCAAAAGGCATGACCAAAAATTCATAATGACCCTCATAAGTTCAAAATTTTGTTTTCGGAATATCTTCAATCTTCATTCTAATTTGATGTTATCCTGAACGAATATCCAACTTGGAAAAATAAATAGCGCCATGTAACTCATCCAATAATTCATCAATTACAAGAATGGTAAATTTATCTTTAATAATGAGCTTCTTGAGCTTCCTATAATCCGTACACATGCACCATGATCCATCCTTCTTATGCACCAATACTACTGGAGCAGAGAAAGAACTTTGACTAGGTTGAATTATACCAAGTTTTAACATTTCTGCAATCATACATTCAATTTCACTCTTTTGAACGTAAGGATGTCTTTAAGGGCTGATGTTTGGAGGAACACTTCTTGGAATAAAATGAATAGCATGATCATGATCACAAATAGGTGGGAGTCCTTTGGGAGTATCAAACACCATGGAATGATTGTTGAAGACGTTTTGGAGATCTGGAGAAACAAATGATTTTGATGTTGGAACTTCTAGTGAGCATAATTGTGCAATTACACCTCATTGTTCTTTCTTCATAACCTTTTTTATGACATTAGAGATTATTAGCTTTGTCAACTTCCCAGCGATGCCCCGTAATTCGATTTCCTTTCCTTCTGAAAAAAATTTCAAGAAAAGTTCTTGAAAAATAAAAGCTATTGTCCCCAAAGATTGTAACCATTGTACTCCTAGTACAACATCAGCACCTACCATTGGAATGGAAAGCATTGGACTATTCAATACATATTCCCCCATGGTTAGCTTGATATTATGGCATTTTCCAGAGAAATTTATAGTTCCTTCATTTGCAACCATGACTTAACATTTTGGTGCTAGGTATAGGAAACAATTCAATTCCTTGGCTACCTTACAATGAATAAAATTATGGGTGCTACCTAAATTAATCAACACTATTACCTTTTTCTTCTTTAAATGTCCTTCTATCTTGAGAGTTTGAGGAGTGGTAGGCTTCCTTGTTGCCATAATTTTACATTCAATTTTATTTCCAATCTGAATGCCTTCCCCATTGAATCAGGTTCCCAAACACGAACTTCATGTTGGATGTTATCCTTTAAAGTCCCTATGAATACATCAATAATGTGTTCCTTTGAAATATCAATTACCCTTATATTCAATTTTTGGAAGTCCTTAATGTGCTCCACCATTGAACCCTTTTGTTTGAGATTTATCAATTCGCTAAAGAAGGTGTTGCTAGTTGTACCCTCATAATTTTCTATCATTTCCTTCGTAAAAATTGACCAAGTGACAATTTTTTTACGGGAGAAAAGCCATCGATACCATACAAATGTATTTTGTTCTAAATGAAAAGTTGTAATGTGTACCTTTAGTGTGTTTTGCACATTATATTAGGGGAATTTTGAGGTCTAAAATGGGCCTCTTAAGGAAAATGTACAATAAAAATTCACTTTATGAGAACCAATCGCATTTTAGGGGATGACATCATCACTAATGGTTGAGGTGGCATTGCTTGAGTTAAAGGTACTTACTTGTCACATTCTCAATGGTGGATAAAAACTCATGGTTAACTATGGTAGTGCTCTAAGTACTTTTAAAGTCAAAGTAAAGTACTCATAATAAATTACATTTCACACTTTTTGAATAAAAATATATTATTGTCATTTCATATTTCTTGAAAAAAACAATGCATATCCCTATACATTTATTATATTATAATATATTTATATTGTATATTAATTACATGTTATTATACAATTTAAATAATATAAATTTTAATTAATAGCATATAATTAAGAATTTATAAATCTATATTTATATTTTATTTTTAAGTTATTTAAGTACAAAGAAAAAATGCATTAGTTGTTCAATGATAATGAATTTTTCTTGAAAAGCTCATTCTTAAAATAGTCACATCAATACAATTTTTTTATTAATTTTATTTTGGTACAAATTTTGAATTGAATTTAACTATGGTTACATGGATTGTGGTGCAAAAAGTGAATTGAAAATTCATAAATATTATTTTATTGGTTTAGCTATTATTTTATTATTTCCTTAGGAGGCTTATTTTAAACCTCAAAATTCCTTTAATATTGAGATCAAAATATTGCTCCATATGTAGTATCCATGTTACGTGATCCTTGCCATAAAACTTCCTCATATCCATCTTTAGAATATGGTGGTTATTCCATCCAACATTAGAGTTTATGAAATCACGATTAACATCTATTTTGTTCTCATCATGAGTTTCCTCTACTATCTTTTCGGCATTAGGAAACATTTCTTGTATCAAATTTGTCAAACCTTTCATGTGTGCATTTAGATCATTCTTCATGTTTTCATATTGTATTTCATGCCATCCATCTTAGCTTCCATTCCAGCTTCCATTCCATCCATCTTAGCTTCCACGCATTTCTTCAAAGCTTCCATTTCATTTTTTGTTTCTCTTTGCGAGAGTGAAATTTGGTACACTTGCTCTTGTAATTTTGATATGTCATGTTGCAATTATTCATCTTCATGAGTCATAGTAGAGCCTTCTAAAGGCTTAATGGATGTTGAATTATTTTTCGGAGGCATTTTATAACCGAATACTGATAACTATTCTACAATATTCCCTTGGAATCAATTTGAACTCATTTTTCACACAAAACTTATGCAGTTTGAAAAAAAATACACACATTTTTATTGATTTTGAGGAGCTCGATATTGAAACTAAATTATCTTTGTGATTTCGGATCTTCAATATAAGAAATTTGGCCCTGTAGTAGACCTCAGAAGCTTCTTTTAATTGCCATAGGTCTCACCTGATTTGGATTATTCAAGAAAAAGTTATGCCTAATCACCCACATTGACCTAATTATGGACTCATTTAGTAGAGAGAAAATGTACGGAGTGCCACATATTATTGTTTCCTCATTCGGCTCTAAAATTGATACAATGGAAAATATAGTCCGTGTACTTGCAGTCACTTTTTACAGAATTCCAATCCTATGCTCAGAGTGAGAGTTATGACGATTTTCCTAGGGTCGCATCTTTGAGATGAAATTCGGAAGCCATAAACAACACTAAATTCCACATATCATATCTCCGAAAATATTACGAATAAATCTCTGAAATGTTTCCACGACGTTCCTCAGGATTTCAGCTTCTCTCTGTAAAAATTTTAGCCTTTTAACCCTTGTAGAAAACAGGTTATTGCGAAAATTCCATGATGACCTGTTTAGGTTAAATTCAGGAGCCTACAAAAAGCCCTAACTTCCACAAATCATATCTTGAAAAATATTGTGAACCAAGATCTGAAATTTTTCCACAAAGTTCCTCTAGATTTCAACTTCATGCTCTAAACATTTCAACTTCTAAAACTTCGTATAAAAAATGTTATATTGAAAATGGCATGATGACATGTTTGGAGCAACGAAACCCTAGAATCCAAAGCTCCGATACCAAATGTTATGAAACCATCTCCAAAAATAGAAGAAAAGAGAGATAAATGCCTTATAAATCAGCCACTTTGAGGTGTAAACCTCCAATACATTACATAAATGAACAATTCTTTGATGATACAAATGAAAAAACCTCCTTCTATATATAGGGGTCCATGTGATCACAATATAATCCTAGCCGACCTAAAAATAATAATGTAAGGGAACAATAATAAAAATATGGGGGTTACAGGGGCACAACAATAACAATAAGGGGGCTACACTAATAAAAATAAGGGACTACACTATTAATATGGGGACCTAACAACTGTGGTTGGATTTGGTGTACAAGGAGTTTAGACGGAACACCAAAGATGGATCTTCATCTAAGAATGAAGATGAAGAGGGTTGTGCTTTGGATTCCAAGGAAAAGAAGGGGAAGAAATTCCATTCTAAATCTAAGTCCAATAATGGAAAGAAGTAGGACATGTCCAAGGTGAAGTGTTTTCACTGTCATGAGCATGGGCATTTTTCTACTAACTATCCACAAAAGAAGAATAACAAGAAGGTTGGAGGATTTGCAGCTGGTGAGGCCCTTACCTTGCAATTTGAGATTGACTTCTCATTGATTGCATGCATGGTTTCTAGTGCATTGGGATTTTTTTGGTATTTGGATAGTGGCGCTTCCTTTCACATGATGAGAGATAAGGAAATTTTCAATGACTTGGAGGAGAAGGATCTCTAGATGCATACTGAAATGGGTGATGACAGATAGTACAGTGCTACAGGGATTGGTACCATTACCTTCTAGAGGTAGTCAGGTAAAACCTTTCAATTAAAATATGTAATTCATGTACCAAGTCAGAAGAAAAATTTGGTCTCAGTCATAATGTTGGAGGATAGAGGCTATGATGTTGTTTTTAGTGAAGGAAAAGATTTCGTGCGACATAAAACAATAGGACAAGCCAAGAGGATATGGATTTGAGTTAAGAATCTCTACAAGATAGAGGTAGATGGCTGCACAACAATGATGGGCAAGGCAGATCAAGTGGTGAACTAGGATGAGGGTGAATTATGACACAGGAGATTGGGCCATCTTCACCATGGAGCCTTGAAAGTCATGCAACATATTTCTACTGGTCTTCCCAGGGGTACACTTGTGCAATTCGACACATGCAAGGGATGTACTATGGGAAAATATGTAAAGGCCACCTTTCATGAGAAGGAAAACCGAGCTTCGGGGATCCTTGAGAGATTTCACACAGACGTTTGTGGTCTTTTCTATATTGCTTCCACAGCAAAACATAAGTACTATGTAATCTTTGTTGATGAATTTTCTCATAAGTGCTGTATCTTCATCATGCAGAAGAAAGATCAAACATTCTCTAAGTTCTATGAGTTTAAGGCACTAGTTGAGAAAGAGTCGGGGAAGCAAGTGAAGGATCTTAGGAGCGATAATGGTGGAGAATACATCTCAAACAAAGTCAATAAATTTTGTATAAAATAAGGAATTCGAAGAGAACTCATAACACCTCATAGCCCATAGAAGAATGGGGTTGTGGAGAGGAAGAACAAAACTATTGTGGGTGCAGAACAAGCAATGTTGCAAGATCAAGGCCTGTTGATGCATCTGTGGGTGGAAGCATGCAATACAGTGGTACATGTGAAAAAATTGTTGTCTTCATAGACTACTTGGCATGAGTACACTTGAAGAGGCTTTCACTAGTAGGAAACCCGATGTTTCACACTTAAATATTTTTGGCTCATATGTTCATGTGCATGTGACCAAGGACACCAGGAAGAAGATGAAACCAACAACTAAGGTTGGGATTTTTTTGGGGTACACTTAAACACCCCATAATTATCGTGTGTATTTTTCAAATAGCAGAATGACTGTTGTGCGACGAGATATAAAATTTGATGAGGAGAAAGCCATGCGGTTGTCCCTTGAGAGGGATCTGGACTTGCATGCAGAGGAGGATTGGTTGGTTCCAAAGGACAAGTCTCAAGATGTGGATTAGCCATATGAGGAGGTTGATGGAGTGGATGAAAAAAATTATGCAGATCTATCCATCAAAAATGCAGAAGGCGCACCACGGAAGCTGACTGATTAAGACTTAATGTTGCAGAGAATGTAGGAGCCCCTACTTCACAACACAGATGAAGACATTATCCTAACTAATTTACTAGATACATGGCTCTTATGAGAAAATGTATTGTGACTGAACCATCTTCCTTTCAGGAAGCAGTGCAACAACCAACTTGGTTTGATGCAATGGTGGAGGAGTATGACTCCATTGTCAAGAACAGTTCATTGGAGATAGTCCCAAGACCGGTCGACAAATAAGTGGTTGGGTCGAGATGGATCTACAGGGTAAATCAAGTTTTTGATGGGAGTGTGGAGAAATACAATGCCAGATTTGTGGCCCAGGGATTATCACAGATCGAGAGGATAGATTATGATGAGATTTTTGCACCTGTTGTAAGATACTCTTCCATAAGATCCATCCTTTCACTCTCATCGCAGATGGGCTGGCACATTCATCATATGGATGTGAAAAATTTGTTTCTCAATGGGATCATTGAGTAAGAGGTGTACATAGAGTAGCCTGAAGGTTTCAAAATCTTCAAAAGTAAGTCGCATGTGTGCTGACTCAAAAGAGCACTGGATGGGTTGAAGCAAGAACCCTGTGCTTGGTACACTCAGATAGACAAATATTTCACCGGACTGGACTTGACCAAAAGTGAAGTAGGTACAAACTTGTACTAGATTTTGGTTAAGGGTAAGCTATTTATCATTGTTCTTTATGTTGATGATCTAATTTTGACTCATGATGACGAGTTGATACACTCATGCAAGGAGGATCTTGTAAGGGAGTTTGAAATGAAGGTCATAGGATGCCTTCATTATTTCCTTGGATTTGAAATATGGCAGCAGGATGGTGAAACTTTTGTGTCCCAAGGTAGGTATGCAAAGGAGATACTGGGTAAGTTTAACATGGAGAGTTGCAAACCCATGGATACTCCTCTTCCAGGAAATTGGAGGAAAGAGGATGTTACTTCTGGAGAGGTAGTGGATGCTACTATCTCATTAGGGGAATTTTGAGGTCTAAAATGGGCCTCCTAAGTAAATTATAAAATAATAGTGGAAATAATAAAATAATATTTGATTACATCATCAAATTTTAGAGGGAAAAAAGGAAAAACTACTTTTCCAACACATATTTTCAACTTATCTCCCTATGGGTTTTCTCAAATTTCGATCAAAAACACTCGTTGGATGCATAATTTGATTTCTCATCTAAATATTACCCATGTGGCATAATTTTTATGGACCTTTCTACATGAAAAATGATAAATACATGAAAAACATGATTGCAAACACATTTTTCAGGTATTTCTCATTTTTCGTGTAGCAAGGTCCATCTAAAGTATGCAACATGGGTACTCATTGGATAAGGAATTAAATTTATCATCCAACGAGTACTCACACTTGAAATTTGAGTAAACATTTAGGGATATAAGTTGAAAATACGAGTTGAAAAATTATTTTTATTATTTTATTATTTTTTAATATTTTTACTTTTTTACTCCAAAAATTGTGAATCATCCCCCATGGTTGACATCATCATATTGAATCATATTGGTTCTTATAAATTTTATGTTTTTTGTACATTTTTCTTAGGAAACCCATTTTGGACCTCAAAATTCCTCTAATGACAGGCAGTTAGTGGGTCCATTGATGTATTTGGTGAAGATGAGACCAAACATTTGCTACGCATTTAACCAACTGAATCAAGATATGGTTAAGCCTAACAAGCTCTTTTCGAAGGCAGGGAAGCATGTCCTAAGATACCTGAGGGGTACGTCAGAGTATGGTCTATGGTAGAGACGGAAAAAGGGAGTGAAGCTTTAAGGGTTCACAGATGCAGATTTGGCGGGTATTCCATTAGAAAAAAAGAGAACATTAGGAGGGATATTTAGCATACGATCGACAGCATTTTCCTGGTACATCATGAAACAATGAACTATGGCACTCAGTTCAACAGAAGTGGAATACATGGCAGCTAGTCAAGCTGCATGTGAAGCTATCTAGATGAGAAAGATCTTGGTTGGTTAGTTTGGTTCTCAGATGGATCTGAAAATGATTCATTGTGGTAATCAAAGTTTCATTAAACTCTCAATTAATGTTGTGTTTCATGATAGGTCCAATCATATATCTGGTACCATCATCTCAAAGATTGTGTGTAGACAAGAATAATATTGCTTCATTAGATTCCCATGGAAGATCAGGATGCAGATATTTTGACGAAGGCGCTCACCAGGAGAAAATTCAAACACCACAGAGACATGATCAGGGTGAAGGATAATCCCTTTCTTGTTGAGAGGGAGTGTTGAGATTCAACAAGAAAATTTAAGCACCCACGACTAGTTGCATTAAGCACCTAGACTAGGGTGGGGCCCACAGTGTTATTTTTGGGTGCATGTCTATTTTGGTTATCCCTTAATTAAGATGGACAATAAACTGTAATCTATTCTCAATGATGACTTGAAATAGCTAACTAAGAGTGATAAAATTAGTTATCTAGTGGATTGCGAGTCAAAGGTAGTTGGCGAGGCACGCAGAGTAATTCTAGTTGTAAAAGAGTTCGAAGTGAAGTGGTGAATTAGTTAATGCAAGTTGTAATCAGTTTCATGAGTTAAACTCAGTTTTGCTAGTTGTAACTAAAGATACACTAGTGAGATATCAAATGAATTAAATATTATTTAATTCACAATCATTGATCTCACATGCAACTGAGGATTTACTATTATTAGTTGCATGCATGTCAAATCCAGTGGAGACTTAGTTGAGTTCTAGGTGAAAGGGAATTTGACTATCAGTTGTAGGATTATTGGGCTTCCCACATGCAACCAAACACCCATTGGAGCGCCCATGATACTTTCCCAGTCAAGGAAGGCCAAAATTCCTATCTTTTAGGGATATATTCCATCAGGGATTGCGTGAGCAAGGGAGGTTGTCTGGAGGCTAGGAATTGGCTATGTCTTAGTCAATTTTGCATATGCAAGTGTGAGTACTTGTTTAGCCAATTTAATGTCTTAAATTTTTCAACATAAATCATCAAGTGAGGTTAGTAATCTGATGAAGCGTGGTGCACAATATATGCTTAGTTAACCTTCTTCTTACTTCATTAGGTATATTTTTATGTTGTTTTGGGTGGTTTTGTTCTTTATGTCTAAAGGTTAATTTTAAGGAATGAGAACTATGAAATGAATTAACTGAATGTAATGAAGTTTAAGTGTTGTAACTAATTTTGAAAGAAGGAATAAAATGAAGTGTTCTTTAACTATTCTAATTTGCATAAAAATTAATCAAAATTTAGGTGGTTAGAATCTGATCTAAAAACAAAGTATCTATTCTAATTCTTTGAGCTTCTGAAAATTAAAATTGATTATAATCTATCTTAATTTAGTTCTACTCCATGGATTGAAATATGAATCTTATGACTAAGAATTGAAAGGAAAATGCTAATCTAAATGAAAGTATATTCAAAGGAAAAGCAAGTATTGTATGACCAACTACTCAAGAATTCAATATCAAAGTATGGCAGAGTCACCCTCTTGACATGATTTACAAGAAATTAATTACACTTTATTTTAAAATTTTAATCTAGGAAAGCATTTAAACAACATGTAAAGGAAAACTAAATTACTATATATTTTAAATACTCAAGCATCTCATCTAGAAGTATAATAGAGCCATCTTCTTGGCATGATTTACACACATTTAATTATAAATTTAACTAACGATCTAATTTAGTAAATAAATTCAAAGGAATGTAAAGGAAAACTCAATTATTGTATATTTTAAATACTGAAGCATCCAATTTGGAAGTATGACAGAGTCATATTATTGGCATGATTTACAACCATATAATTATGCACATAATTTAGGATATGATCTAAGAAAGAAGTGTAAAAACATGTAAAGAAACTAAACAATTGTGAGATCTAATGCCTGGAACATAATCCAATTGAAAAATAGAAGAATCTACTTTCATGAGATGTTATAAGAAAGCAAAATATTACACAGTCTTTCTGAAACTAATACTAAAAAAAAAATTCATAAATTTAATCTATGAAGTGATAAACAATTTAATCTAAAGAAAATATACAATGAAATATAAATCTAACTTATGAATTGACAAAACAAAACTAATGAAATTAAACTAAAACAACTAATGAAAAACCTCCTCCTGTGTAAGGGCCCTCTGCAAAACAATAAGTTTACATCGTAGCAGACTATATGCACATTAAGAAGAAACTGGAACCATGAACACAGTCTTCGTATTATGAAAAGGATAGAGTCTAAAGCATACATACCATTTTCAGAAAATTGAGACTATCTTCGGTCTTCAAACAACCGGTATTTAAACAAACTTAAATGTAACTATTATGAGATAATTCCACCTAAATATGGTGATTACAACTGAAACATAGATGAAAATTCTAAGTGGTTAATTCTTGATTTTCTACGTCAGAGAAAATCAAGATTTCTTCGCTCTAGGATCACATCCTTTGACCGTACTTTGACGACAATCACAGGAACCTTTTATGTTGATTTCGACCAAGTGGATAGGATGAAATCCATATATGGATCATTCTGGAGATGCCCATGTCGATCATTCCTTTATTCGCTCCTCGAAACCTATAATACCATAAAAGTAACTATAGAAATGTTGTGTAACCAGCTCCAAAAATAGAAGAAAAGAGATGTCAATGCCTTAGAAATAAGCGACTTCGAGAGGGAAACCTCCAGTACATTACATAAATGAATAATTCTTGGATGATACAATTTACAAAACCTCCTTTCTATATAAAGTCATGGGGCCATAATGTAATCCTAGTGAGTCCTGATGTAATCCTAGCCGACCTAACAATAATAATTTAAGGGCACGGTAATAACAAATCAAGGTTACAAGGTTATCAACAACAATAAAGGGGTTACACTAACAACAATAAGGGACTATAATAGTAATATAGGGACCTAACATGCCCCTCTCCTTCAAAAAAGTGTTGTCCTCAATGCTTGAGTAGCTCTGGGTGCTTCTGTATAAAATTCTCTTCCTCCCATGTAGAATCTTTGGTGGGTAAGTTCTTCCACTTGATGAGATACTCTGAAATTGATAGATTTCGTAGCTATCGAGTTCTTGTTTCCATGAATGCTTCAGGTTCCAATATGATTTTCCTTCTTCATCAATTTCTAGAAATATTGTTTGAACTGGAAGATTTTTAGCTATAACCTTCTTTAAGCATGAAACATGGAAAACTGGATGCACTCACGAAGAAGCAGGAAGCTCCAATTTGTATGCCATAGTACCAATCTTTTGCAACACCACAAACTTTTGAATATCAGATTTAAGGCCATCCCAAAAAAAATCCTTCTTCACCCTGTGGTAAGTTTTTAAAAATCCTGAGTTTCCTCCTAAAGGAGAAGTGTGAAATTCCAGAAGAATATTTTGTTTTAGTTGGGAATTCTTACAAATATATAAGCGATCTTTATATCATAAGGAATCATTTTTCCAACTAAATGTATCAGATGTACTAGGATCTTGCTGCAACTTTTGAATGAGTGTCCATACATCTTTGTCCTTCTTCCATTCATCTCTTGCTTCGGTTATCTAATCTGGTTGGATAATAGAAATGGCACAAAGCAATGCTTCCACCTCTCTATTCTTTCTTGAGAGTGCATCTGCAACAAAATTAAGCTTTCCTTTTTTGTAGATTATTTCAAAGTCATAACCCAACATCTTTGTGACCCATTTTTGCTGCTCTTCTGAAGATATTCTTTGTTCCAAAAAGTGTTTAAGACTATCATGATCAATTTTTACCTTGAAGTGTCTTCCCATTAGGTAATTTCGCCATTTCTTTAGTGCATGCAGTGTTGCTAACATTTCCTTCTCATAAATAGGTTTCTGTAAATACTTTCCTTTGATTGGAAAATACTCCAATTCCATTTCCTAAGGCATCACATTCCATAATAAAGGTTTTTGTGAAGTCTGGCGTAGCTAAGACTGGTGCTAGGCACATTGCCTCTTTAAGTTGTTCAAAGGTCTTAGTTGCTTCAGGAGTCCATGAAAATGCATCTCTCTTCAATAATGTGGTTATAGGTGTTGCTATTCTCCCATAATTCTTAACAAACTTGCCATAATACCCTGCTAACCCGAGAAATCGTTGCAACTGCTTTATGGTTGTGGGGACTTTCCATTACTTAATGGCTTTAATTTTGTTAGGGTCTAGTTTAACACCCTTGTGAGATACAATATGACCTAGATATTCCACCTATTGTACTCCAAAAAAACATTTGGATGTTTTTGCATATAATTGTTTCTCCTGAAATATTTTGAGCACCCTGTCAACATGTTCAACATGATCCTTCCAAGACCTACTGTAGATTAGTATATCATCAAGAAATACTAGCACAAATTTTCTAAGGAAGAGTTTGAAAATGGAATTCATCAACCCTTCAAATTTATAAGGTGCATTGGTAAGGCCAAAAGGCATGACCAAAAATTCATAATGACCCTCATGAGTTCGAAATGTTGTTTTTGGAATATCTTCAGTCTTCATTCTAATTTGATGATATCCTGAACGAAGATCCAACTTGGTAAAATAAAATTCTCCATGTAATTCATCCAATAATTCATCAATCACAGGAATGGGAAATTTGTCTTTAATGGTGAGCTTATTGAGCTCCCTATAATCCGGACACATTCTCCATGATCCATCCTTCTTGTGTACCAACACTACAGGAGCAGAGAAAGAACTTTGACTGGGTTGAATTATACCCGCCTCTAACATTTCTGCAATCATACGATCAATTTCGCTCTTTTGGAAGTAAGGATATCTATAAGGCCTGATGTTTGGAGGAACACTTCCTGGAATCAAATGAATAGCATGATCATGATCACGAATAGGTGGGAGTCCTCTGGGAGTTTCAAACACCTTGGAATGATTGTCCAAGACTTGTTGGAGATCTGCAGAAATAGATGATTTTGATGTTGGAACTTCTAGTGAGCATAATTGTGCAATTACGCCTCGCTGTTCTTTCTTTAGAAGCTTTTCATGACATTAGAGCTTATTATCCTTCCTGGCTTCCCCGCAATACCCCGTAATTCGACTTCCTTTCCTTCTGAAAAAAATTTCAAGAAAATTTCTTGAAAATTAAAAGCTACCGTCCCCAAAGATTGTAACCATTGTACTCCTAGTACAACATCAGCACCTCCCATAGGAATGTAAAGCATTGGACTAGTCAATACATATTCCCCCATGGTTAGCTTGATATTATGGCATTTTCCAGAGCAATTTATAGTTCCTCCATTTGCAACCATCATTTGACATTCTGGTGTTGGGTATAGGAAACAATTCAATTCCTTGGCTACCTTACAATGAATAAAATTATGGGTGCTACCTGAATCAATCAACACTATTACCTTTTTCTTCTTGATATGTCCTTCTGTCTTGAGAGTTTGAGGAGTGGTAATTCCTGCCAATGCATTACACGATATGGGCGGATTCATTTCTTCCTCTTCTAGGGTTGGTTCCTGGTGTATATCCTCTTCTTGTTCATTTTCTTCTTCCTCTTCACAATCTATGTAAAATAATTTCTTCTCAGCACACTTATGACCTTTAGTGTATTTTCTATCACAACTGTAGCAAAGCCCTTTTTCTCTTTTTCTTCCAATTGTTGTGGTGTCAACCTTGTAGGTTGTGGAAATCTAGGCGTAGCAACACTTCCTTCTTTATAGAATTGAGTGGTAGGCTTCCTTGTCGCCATAATTTTACATTCAACTTTTCTTTCCAACTTGAATGCCTTCTCCAATGAATCAGGTTCCAAAACACGAACTTCATGTTGGATGTTATCCTTTAGAGCACCTATGAAGAGATCAATCCTGTGTTCCTCTGGAATATCAGTTACCCTTATATTCAATTTTTGGAAGTCCTCAATGTGCTGCCCCACTAAACCCTTTTGTTCGAGATTTATCAATTGGCTAAAGAAGGTGTTGCTCTTTGTATCCTCATAATGTGCTATCATTTCCTCCGTAAAAATTGACCAAGTGACAATTTTTTTACGGGAGCAAAGCCATCGATACCATACAAATGTTTTTTGTTCTAAATGTAAAGTTGCAATGCGTACCTTTTGTGTGTTTTGCACGTTATGGAGATCAAAATATTGCTCCATCTGTAGTATCCATGTTACAGGATCCTTTCCATCAAACTTCCTCATATCCATGATTTTTGGAATATGGTGGTTCTTCCCACCAACATTAGTGTTTATGAAATCATGATTAACATTTATTTTTTTCTCATCATGAGGTTCTTCTAATATCTTTTCACCATTAGGAAACATTTCTTGTATCAACTTTGTCAAACCTTCCATGTCTGCTTTTAGATCATTCTTCATGTTTTCCATGTTGTCTTTCATGTCATCCATATTCGCTTCCATGCTAGCTTCCATGCCATCCATCTTAGCTTCCACGCTTTTCTTCAAACTGTCCATATTCACTTCCACGCCTTTCTTCAAAACTTCCATTTCATTTTTCGTTGCTCTTTGCGAGAGCAAAATTTGGTGCACTTGCTCTTCTAATTTTGATAGATCATGTCGCAATTCTTCATCTTCATGAGTCATCATAGAGCCTTTTGAAGGCTTAATGGGTGTTGAATTATTTTTACGGGGCATATTTTAGAACCCAATACTGATATCTATTCTACAATATGCCCTTGGAATCAATTCAAATTGATTCTTCAAACAAGACTTATGTAATTCGGAAAAAACAAATACACACCTTTTTCTTGCTTTTGAGGAGCTCGATATTGAAATTGGATTATCTCTGTGATTGCAGTACTTCAATATTTGAATTTTAGTACCAACGTAGCCCTCTGAATTCTCTTTCGAATGCCACAGGTTTGACCTAATTTGGATTCTCCAAGACAAATTTGTGTCCAATCTCCCACAATGACCTAATTATGGACTAGTTCAGTAGAGCGAACTTGTACGACTTGCCACGTGTCATTGTTTCGTCCTTTGGCTCTGAAATTGATAGCCAAGAAACTACAGTCCATGCGATTGTGAAAAATTTTTACATCACTACTATCCGATGCTCAAAGAGATATTTATGAATCTTTTCCCACAATCACCTCTTTGAGATGAAATTAGGGAGCCTGAAAAAGCACTACCTTCCACAGATAATATCTCCTAAAATATTGCGAACCAAGCTCTAAAATGTTTTGATGAGTTTCCTCAGGATTTCAGCTTTGCACCCTAAAAAATTCAGATTTTGAACCTTCATAGAAAAATATTTATAGCGAAAATTCCACGATGACCTATTTAGAGCAGCGAAACCCTAGAATCCAAAGCTCTGATACCAAATGTTGTGTAACCAACTCCAAAAGTAGAAGAAAAGAGATGTCAATGCCTTATAAATAAGCCACTTTGAGGGGGAAACCTCCAATACATTACATAAATTAAAATTTCTTGGATGATACAATTTACAAAACCTCGTTTCTATATATAGGAGTCCATGGGGCCATAATGTAATCCTAGTGGGCCACAATGTAATCCTAGCCGACCTAAAAATAATAATTTAAGGGCACAATAATAATAAAATGGGGGTTACAAGGGTACAATAATAACAATAAGGGGGTTACACCAACAAAAATTAGGGACTATACTATTAATATAGGGACCTAACAAGAAACAACAATTGGTTGCAGAATAGGCTGCGTTCTGTAGTTGAGTTACAAAAATCCATTAAAATAACAAGAACACCAAAATATAACTTAGAGATCATTCAAATTCATTACCTGAGATAAAACATGTAATTTATCATTGATTGGAGTGTGTGGATTTATGAAAAGGTAAGGAAAATTAATGAGAAAGGATGTCAGAGAAAGGACAATTATGAGGTTCAACATACCCCCACTAAGAAGCCATTGCATGTCATCATGAAATTTATCAAAAAAGTGAACTTCCTTCCTCTATTGCATTTGTTCAGACACTTCTACTAATACATCCAGTTTTATCTTCTTGCTTTTCATTGAAGTGACTACCATCCTGAGCTTCCTCATAAGGAGTTTGTATTTGAGATTAATGACTGTTATTTTCAGTGATTTGTTCTTTCTTTTTAACTTTATGTTATTTTTGTACCACATTCCCAAATGCAGGATGGTGTTATCACTAATGAATTTCTCCAATTGGTTATGCTGCTTTAAATCTTCCTTCTCCTGTTTAATATGCCTATTAAATAACTCTAGCTCGTAGATTTCTTGTTTAAGGAAGTCAACTAGAGGTTCTTGTGGATTAATAGTTGGTTCTAGATTCACTGTTGCATTCATTTTCTCTAATGACTCTATGTAGTCATATATCTCTTATTGTACTGGGTCTATGCTTGGAGATCTTCTGTTGGGATTGCCTTAAAAATTATGTACAGAAGAATTTATAGAGCTATGTGAAGGAGAGATATTGATGGGAGATGGCATTAGAGGTTCTTCCTCTAAATTCATAAAATTTGTTTCTTGTGGTGGCGTATTTTTCATTGACCCTCGGAGTCTAGATCTTCTCCTTAGCTGTAGAGGCTTTAAGTTTTCTTCACTTGTAACCTTTCTCTTCTTTTCTGTTTTACCTCATGTCTTAACTCTACCCTGCTTCTTGTTTTTCATGAACTTAGCAAGAGTACGTTCCTCTTCATTTTGTTGTAGTAGAGGTGAGGGCTTATCTTCAATGCTTGTATCAATCTTCTTTCTTCTACTTTTAATAGTATTGTCTTGATTAGGCTACTCTAGCTCATCTACGAAATGGTTTCTGATCAGAAAAATCTCCCAAAAAGCTCCTATACTTTTCAAATGGAATTCAAGAAGTATTTTTACCAACCCATGATGGTGCATAGTGTAACATGTTATCTATAAACTAAAATCTCTTATGTACATTTGTAGACATTCTTTTTAAGCTATTCAATAAAAATAATGGAAGATTTATTTCACCATCCTCCAAAAATTTCATCAACAACCAAATATGATACACAAACATGCAGCCAAATATGCATTCACAAGTGATAAAATTCTGCGAAATTAAAAGCATATTCCTCCATTTGTTCTTGAGTGTTGAGCTAGGAATGCCTTTTTTGTAAACAGAAGTATCCATACTTGGATTTTTTAAGACAACTATCCATGCTTCACTGTGAAATTCTTTGTTTTTGAACCATATTTTTCCAACGCTTTAGAGATCTTTGGCTTTAGCTATGAATGCCTCGGTCACTAAAAATTTTATGTCTCCTATTTCGAATTTCGTTCCATCAAAAGGCCTCACAAAAGACTTAGTGATCTCTTTGTGGAAACCATCAAATTTTTCTATAAACTTGAGCCATTTAGCCTTTTGCACCATCTCTTTGATCTGAGGATAACCCTCCATGTATTTAGCTCCCACAGGTTCAGTCCTGACTATCAAGCCCATGTCTATTTTCATTAAGAATCTAGCCTTCATAATTATCCTTCTATGTATGAAGTGAATTGAGTTGTGGATTTGATGAAGGATGTCGAGGGTTTTTAGGAATGAATGCGATGGATATTTGATGGGGTTTTAAGAAACGTAGATGAATAGGTCACGGAAACAGGACATGACCGCTTAATCATAAAGGGGGAAGTCCATTATCGATCGTTATGAAACATGATGTGGATGTTGTGGTTGATCTATGACATGATATGAGTCCAAATCAAATCAAATGATGACATGTTGAGGCAGCGTGTGATCATCTATATTATACACGCTAATTTTTTTTACCTTGTTATTTAAATAAATTTATGTAACTTACCTTTAGAACTAACCTTTTATTGTTATTTCCTTGGTGTCGATTCTTCAGGTTTCCTTTATCATGATGATCTTCAGATCTAGTTCTCCATTTCCCGTGCTCAATATTATTTCTTTAGTAGGATGCAAAAAGGTGACAGAGCTATAGAATGTGGTATCAACTGCAGAATGGAATGTCAGTTGCAGAATGTAATATCAGCTACATAATGGAAGTATTTATAGACTACTTTTTATTTCTTTTTTAGAAAAGAAAGGGAACAAAGATTTTTGGATTTTTTTAGAAGTGGAATGGAAAATATAAGATGTCAGAATTCTAATTTTCATCCTATATTTTCTGTATAAATATGCCAATCATTGATTGGTTTTCACACTTATATACTTATATATATATATATATATATATATATATATATATATATATATATATATATCTTTTTTTTAGATATGAAATAAAAAGACTAAGTTGGTGAAGAAGAAGGATTCCTCTTCACTAACTTCATATCAGTACTATCTTGGAAAATTTTGATAATCTCTTCTTTTGAAATTGGCTTATGATAGACTTTTAATCAATGTCATTCACAAGAAGAGATACATTTTCCTCATCAATTGTCCTTATCCTGTCTACTCCATTATCAATGACTTTTTCAATATCATAAGGCCCAAGCCAATGGGTCTGAAACTTTCCTTGAAAGTATTTAAACTTTGAATCGAACAAAAGTGCCCAATCCCCTGCTTGAAACTTTTTCTCCTTTATATATTTATCATGCCATTTGGACCTTTGCTCCTAGACTATACTTGTTCTTTGAACTACATATTTCTTGATTTCATCAAGCTCATTAAGGTGCTCCAATCTATGCTTCTCGGCTTCCGATAAGTCAAGCCCCAATTGGACTGCCATCTTGAAGGCTTCGATCTGAAATTCTATAGGAAATAGGATTTTCTTCCCATAAACAAGTTCATAGGGAGTATGTCATGTATTATTCCTCCATGTGGTCTAGTAGGCTGATAAGGCCTCAGGAATCCTCTTCGCCCAATCCATCCTATTTAGATGTACAGTCTTAGTGAGAATTACTTCAATCACTTTATTGGTAGACTCCACTTGACCATTTTCTTATCATTAGAGGAATTTTGAGGTCTAAATTGGGCCTTCTAAGAAAAATTTACAAAAAAATAAACTTTATAAGAACCAATAGGATTCAAGATGATCATGTCAACCTTGGGGGACAATTCACCATTTTTTAAGTAAAAGGGTAAAAAGATTAAAAATTAATAAAACTACTTTTTCAACTTGTATTTTCAACTTATTTCCCAATTTTTTTTACTCAAATATTGAGCGGGAGTACTCATTGGATGAAAAATTTAATTCCTCATCCAAGGAATACCCATGTTGCATACTTTTGATGGACCCTGCTACATGAAAAATGAGAAATACATGAAAAAACATGATTGCAATCACATTTTTCATGTATTTCTCATTTTTTGTGTAGTAGCAGGATCCATAGAAAGTATGCAACATGGGTACTCCTTGGATGCAAAAATAATTTTTTCATCCAACGAGTACTCTCGCCTGAAATTTGAGTAAAAAAATTGGGAGATAAGTTAAAAATACGAGTTGAAAAAAATAGGTTTTTCTTTTTTCCCTCTAAAAATTGATGATGTAATTAGATCTTATTTTATTATTTCCACTATTATTTTATTATTTCCTTAGGAGGCCCATTTTAGACCTCAAAAATCCCCTAATAGGATGCTAAGGAGTGGATTTTCTTTGGTTGATCTTGTAGTTCTCCATGATATTTTCTACCAACCTGGATGTAAAATGGAATCCCTGATCTGTCACAATCTCTCTTGGGACACCAAAATGAGTGAAGATATCCTCAAAAATAAATTTAACTACAAAATTTTCATTAGCTAAAGAAATTTCTTTAGCCTCAACCCATTTAGTGATATAATCAATGCATACCATAGTATATTTATTTTGATTAGATGGTGGATTGATTGGTCCAACAAAATCCAAGGCCCATTTTTCAAATGGTTAGATGAGTACCTGAGGTTGTAATGGAATTTCATATGTAGGAATAGGTCTCCCCATTCTTTGACAATTGTCACACCTTTTGACATATTCCCTAGTATCTTTAAATATGGATGGCCAAAAATATCCTAAATGAAGGATTTTATAGGATGTTCTCTTATTAGCAAAGTGTCCACCGCATGGTTCATCATGACATGCCTTAAGATTTTGAGGCATTTCATCTTCTCGAACACACCTTATAATAATGAGATCTAGACCTGTTTTATACAATTTATCATTAATCTATGATTAAAGTGAACTTGTTTGAATAATTCTTCTTTTCTATCTCGGAAACAAGTGTGCACTTTCCTGTGACTGAGTAATTAGAAATATCTGCAAACCAAGGATTTTTAGTAGTTATTTCAAAAATATATTCATCAGGAAAATTATCATCAAATGGAGTATCATTTTTGACATTTTAAATTCTAGACAAGAAATCAACAACTATGTTTTGTTTTCCATGTCGGTCTAGAAGGGTGATATTGAATTCTTGCAGGAGTAATAACCATCTTGTGACTCTGCCAATAGTAAGAGATTTATTCATTAAATATCAGATTGCAGAGTGATCTGTATGAATAAAGGTTTCATATCTGGTGATATAATGCCTATATTTACTAATAGCATGAACAACAAGTAGGAATTATTTTTCAATTATAGTGTAATTTAACTCAGCAGGAGTCAAAATTTTTCTTGTGTAATAGATGACATAGGGGATCAAATATTTTTTTCCCTAATACAACTCCAAGAGTTGTAACTAAAGCATCTGTTGAAATTCAAAATGGAAATTTCCAATTTGGACCTCTTAAGATGGGTGCTTTAGAAATTTTTGTTTTTAAAGTTTCAAATGCTAATTGGAAATTAGGATTCCAACTGAATTCACAATCTTTGGTAAGTAATTTGAAGAGTGTGGATGCTATTTTAGTGAAGTTTTCTATAAATCTTCTATAATATCCCGTGAATCCTAGAAAAATTCTAACATACTTTTCACAACTTAGAATTGATAATTTGGAGATGACTTCAACTTTAGATGAATCAACTTTAATTCCATTTCCTGAAATGCGATGTCCTAAAAAAATTCCTTCAATAAACATCATAAAAAAAATTTCATGACTCTGAAAAATTTTCTTCCTTACATCTTTTGAGAACCTTTTCCAAATTTTCTAAAGCTTCTTCAAATGAATTCCCATAAACTATAAAATCATCCATATATACCTCCACACAATCATGTATTAGATCAGAAAAAAATCATAGTATTGTCCTTTGGAATGTTGCAAGTGCAATGAATAAACGAAAAGGAAGTAATCGGTAGGCATAAGTTCCCCATGGACAGGTGAATGTGGTTTTATCTTGGTCTTCAGGTGCTACCCGAACCTGATTGTAACCACTAAAACCATCCAAAAATGAGAAATACTTCTTTATTGCTAATGTAGCCAATACATGATCTATAAAAGGTAAAGGAAAGTGATCTTTTAGGGTAGATTTATTCAAATCTCGATAGTCAATGCATACCCTCCATTTACCATTATTTTCAGGTACAATCATTAAGGGAGAAACCCACTGACTCCCTGAAATTGGGTAAATGAAGTTGACATTCAACAATTTTTGCAATTCTTCTTTCACAATTTCCCTAAGATTTGGATTCATCCTTCTTTGAAGTTGTCTGATAGTTTTAAAATTTTCCTCAATGTAAATGTGATGTTTAAAAGTCTTACTACTAATTCCTTTCATGTCATTTTATTCCCATGCATATGGAGAAGAATGTTTTTGTAATGTTTTGATTAAATTTTCCTATTGTAATATTTCCAAGTTTTTGTTTATGTTCAAATATTTTCCTGGAAAGGTTTCAACTGTAGAGTTACCAAACTCTTCCATAGAGTATAGAGACATAGTCCTGGATGAAAAGTATTCAATATTGCATTTCTCTTGAAAATGATCATGTTCATATTCTGAAGATGATTCGAAGTTTTCTATTAGATTTAAGATTTGACTATCTTCACTAATACTTGAAATAGTAAAGAGAGGTTGTATATCATTGTCATCATCAATCCATTCTTCATCTTCTAATTTTGTGATTGTTTTTTCTGGAGGATATAGAGTGAATTTCTTTGTTGAGTTACCATCAGAGATATACATGTCACTAGATCTACAACTAATGAAAGCATTAGTTGTAGCCAACCAAGGTCTTCCTAATATTATTGGATGTCCTCCTAGATTTTTCTTGGGGGTTAAAATCATAAAATAAACTAGATACTGCCAAGAGTCTAAGGATACTGAAATGTTTTCTAATACACCATCTGGCTTGATTACAAATCTTTCTGCTAATTGTCGTAATGTAGGTGTATACTGAAGATTTGGAAGCTTGAGTTGTTCCATGGTTTGTTTGCTCGTGATGTTTATAGCCACTCCAAAATAAATCAATGTATTTGAAATTTCAATACCACTGATATGTGTTTTTAAAACTAGATTTCATGGATCTAAATATTTTTGTATAGCAATTTCCCCATCATAATGTCTGCAGTTTTTCCTAGTAGTTGAATTATTTTTATTTCTTTTTCTTTTCTTCCTGGTTTCTTCAGGTTCAACTCTTTTATTGTTTTTGCTAGAATTGGAATATCTTTAATGGCCCGTAGCAAATGAACTTTGATACAGACATTTTTCAATTCATATAGAAAATCATAATTGGGCAACATTATGTATTTTTCTACCCCTATATCAACTTGTAATATTTCAAGAAAAGGAGGGTTAGAAATAGATACTGATGGTTGCTCTATGATAGGAGTTGAGTTTGGTGGTTCTTTTTTTTTTTTTCATTTTCAGAATTCTAGTTTTGAATAGATGTTCCCTCTTCAAAAATTTATTTGGCTGTAGAGAAGCTTCCTCAAAATTATCTTTTTCTTGAATAACAACATAAGGCTTTTTCCTCTCTAATATTCTACCGGGTATAAGTTGAACATCATTAAGATCTAGTGGAGTAATCATGTAAGTTGGAAATTGTTGTGCTTCTATAATGTAAGAATTTTGAGGATTTTTATTATTTGGGTTTCGAAATGGTTGGGCAGGTAGTTGATTTGGTCTTTGTGGAAATGGTAATGAAAATTGTGGATTTTGCTTTTCGATTTGGGGTTGTTGATTCTGTTGATGAATTTGTTGGGGAGGATATTTTGGATAAGATGGAGGATATTGGTAGTATTGAGAATATCTACCATAGGTATTTTGCATTCCTTATGCCCAAGGATGAGGTTGGGACCAAGTTTGTTGCCAATAATTCCAATTATTTGGTGGGGGCTGAGTATACATTTGGTTTTTAAAACCTTGAGTTTGTGGCCCCTGCCATGGTCTTCTAGAGACAAAACAAAGAGGTTCTACTGGATTTGAAGTTACTTCATCTTGAAGAATAGCCTTAAGACCTGGAATTGAAGGGAAAATCTTAGTTTCATGATTTTTTGAGAAAATCACACAGGTCTCTATGACTTTTTCATCAAGAGGACATTCTCTTAAATCATGCTTCTTTCTACATTTAGGACAGAAAATAGTTAAGGCATCAGTTTCGTCTTTTTGCTTGATTTGTAATTTATGAGTGTCTATCTGTTCACTAAGACTCCCCAAAATATCTTTTTTTAAATTCATCAAGCATATTTCCAATTTATGCCCTACTTACTGTTCCAATTGCAGATTTATTCACTCTAGCAAGAAAAGGATCTCTTGGATTTTTCCCAGTTTTTTATTTTCTCCTTGAGAGATGAATACATAATTCAACAATGTCAGGTAATGTGAGTTGACAGATATATCCCTTTCCCATCATGTGAGAATTTCTATCCACTCATCTCTAATGTCTTTTAACAAAATATCTTTTAAAGTATCTTGATCTAAGTTATCCATTTTAGCTCTTTTTCTGTTATAATTGAATATTTCAATTAGATCCTCCAAATTCTCATCCTCCCTTTGCATCATCTTGAATAATTCATCCTTATGATTAATAGATATGCAATAATCCAAATATCTTTCTAAAAATTCTCTTTTCATCTCATTCCATGTCCTAATAGACTGTGTGACTAAACCCAAGAACCATTTTAAAGTTGCTCCTTTCAGCGTTGCAGGAAATAGCTTTAGTTTTTGAGAGTCTTGTAAGTAATCATAAGATCTACACAAAACTTCAAATTCAAACAAAAAGGTTTCAGGATCTTCACTTTTTAATCCATGGAAATTTGGAAGAATAGAGGGTGAAATATTTTCATTATGGTATTTGTATCCCCATCAATTATAGGAAATCCAAAAGAATTATCATTTTTCCTATTTCTTATGTTTTCTTCACCTCCTCTTCCTCCTCCTCTATTCCCTCTACCTCGTCCTCCACCTCTTCCTCCTCTAAACAGTAAATTTTATCTATTTCTCCTTCTCCTTCTCCTTCTCCTCCTTCTCCTCTTCCTGCCATTATAGATTCCTCAGAGCTAATATTGGGTTCTAACTGTAAAGTTAATTGTTCTTCCTTTGGTTCTCCCATCAATGGGAAATTGAAGAAAGGCTCTTCTTCTTCTTCTCCGCAAGGAATTTCTAATTCTTCGGCTAGAATGTGCTCTCTTGTAGAGGTGAAAAATTTTACTCCTTATGTTGGAGATCTAGGATCTTCTTCCTCTAAGACTACCTCAGTGGATGAAGTAGGAGATCCTCCTGATTGGATTTATGACCTTAAGACTTCAAGAAGTCTAGGTCTAGTGAAGTATGGAATATGAGTTTGAGATTATGGTGTATCACTACCTGGTTTAGGTGGAGTGAGTGGTGTTGTTGGAATTAAAATTCTACCTCTAGCTATGAATATACCCCTAGAATCTCTTTCTCTACGCATATCATTTTTTTATATGTAAGAAATGAGGTCACCTAATTACACTTCCCTGACGACACCAAAATGTTTAGCCAATTCAACGTCTTAAAATTTTCAACATAAATCATCAACTGAGGTTAGTAATATAATAAAGTGTGGTGCACTATATATGCTTAGTTAACATTGTGCTTACTTCATTGTGTATATTTTTATGTGGTTTTGGGGGATTCTGTTCTCTATGTCTAAAGGTTAATTTTAAGGAATGAGAAATATGAAATGAATCAATTGAATGTAATGAAGTTTAAGTGCTTAAAATAATTTTGAAAGAAGGAAGAAAATGAAGTGTTCTTTAACTATTCTAATTTGCATAAAAATGAATCAAACTTTAGGTGGTTAAAATTTGATCTAGAAAAAGAGTATCTATTCCAATTACTTTGAGCTTCTAAAAATTAAAATTAATTCTAATCGATCTTAATTTAGTTCTACTCCATGGATTTAAATATGAATCTTATGACTAAGAATTGAAAGGAAAATGCCAATCTAAATGAAAGCAGATTCAAAGGAACATAAACTATTGTATGACCAACTACTCAAGAATTCAATATGGAAGTATGACAGGGTCACCCTCTTGACATGATTTACGAGAAATTGATTACACTTTAGTTTAAAAATTTAATGTAAGAAAGCATTTAAATAACATGTAAAGGAAAACTCAATTATTGTATATTTTAAATACTTAAGCATCCAATCTGGAAGTATGACAGAGTCATCTTCTTGGCATGATTTACAAGCATCTAATTATACATCTAACTGAGGATATAATCTAGGAAAGCAGTGTAAAGGCATGTAAAGAAAAACTCAATTGTTGTATATGTTAAATACTAAAGAATCCAATTTGGAAGTATGACAAAGTCATCTTCTTGGCATGATTTACAAGCATCTAATTATACACATAATTGAGGATATGATCTAGGAAAGAAGTGTAAAAACATGTAAAGAAACTAAAAAACTGTGAGCTCTAATGCCTCAAACATAATCCAATTGGAAAATAGAAGAATCTATTTTCTTGAGAGATGTTCTAGGAAAGAAAAAGATTACACAGTCATTCTAAAACTAATACTCAAAAAAACATTCATAAATTTAATATATGAACTGATAAACAATTCAATCTAAATAACAACTACAAATAAAATATAAATCTAACTTATGAATTGAAAAAACAAAACTAATGAAATTAGAATAAAACAACTAATGAAAAACCTCATCCTGTGCAAGGGCCCTTTGTGACAAAATAGGTTTAGATCCTAGCAGATTATACATGCATTACAAACAAACTAGAACCATGAACACAGTCTTCGTATTTTGAAAAGGACAGAGTCTAAAGCATACATATTTTTTTCAGAAAATTAAGACTGTCTTTAGCCTTCGAACAATCGTTATTTGAAAAAACTTAAATGTAACTATCAGGAGCTAATTCCGCCTATAGATGGAAATTACAACCAAAACATAGAAGAAAATTCTAAGTGGTTAACTCTTGATTTTCTACGTCGGAGAAAATCAAGAGATCTTCGCTCTCGGATCATGTCCTTTTACCGTACTTTGACCATGATCACAAGCACCTTTTCTGTTGATTTCGATCAGGTGGATAGGATGAAATCCATATATGGATCATTCTGGAGATTCCCATGTGGCTCGTTCCTTTATTCTCTCCTTGGAACCTATCAAACCATCAAAGTAGCTGTGGAAACAACAATTAGCTACATAATAGTCTGAGTTCTGTAGCTGAGTTGCGAAAATCCATTCAAATAATAAGAACATCAAAATATCACATAGAGATCATTCAAATGCATTCTCTGAGATACAAAATGTCATTTATCATTGATTGGAGTGTATGGATTTATGAAAAGGTAAGGAAAAGTGATGAGAGAGGATGTCAGAGAAAGGACAATTCTGAGGTTCAACAGTATTGGAGGGCTCTTGTGAGAAGATTTTTGTATGTAATTGTTTCATGATCCATACTTAATATACAATAGAAGATAGTGGGGTTTTTAGCTGTAAGCTTTCCCTGGGAAATTATCTGTGATGTGGTTGATTTAATTCCTCTTCATGTTCATATGATTAGCGATTGTGTTTCTACTTCCGAAAAATATTTGTAGAAGTGATTCAATATTTAAATTTAGTACATTATTAGATCAGATGAATCCAAGATATACATGCATGTTATATAATTTTTATACTATGTAGAACCAAACTCCATGTAATCATGACCAATATGAAAAAAAACCACAAATATTATCATACCTAAGATGAGGAGTTACACAATCCAACACTCCACCTTAACAACTACTTGTGTTAATATTCATTCACTAATGTCCTCAACATCTTCTCTGCAACAAACATCTAACTATTAATTCAAAAATATCTTCAAAATAAAAGCCTACAAATGGTCCATCTGGGTTTTATGTCTTACCTCAATCATGCAAACATCACCAAAATATTGAAATCCATATAAATGAAGAACCATTCACTGGATTACATGGATAAATAAATGTTATATTTGTTGATATAGTAGGATGTGCCTCCATGTACATAGTTTAATCAAAATCTAAATGAACTCCCCCAAAATGTAAAACTTTACCTCCAAGATTCTACAACCAATATGATCCACTCATAGAGAATTTACCCAATACATGGCCTATTCCTCCAAGTGTTAAACAACTCCCTTTGAGATATTATTGCACTATGTTATTAAAGTTATACAATTCATCAAGGGCACAAGACATATGAGTATACATGTCTATACAAGTCTTACAACAATATGTTCTTTACATGTGACATAGATCTAGGTACATAGGCACTCCATTTTATGGAGATATAAAGTAAAAAACTCTTCAAAGACCACTACATCAAATTAGAAAAACATGATGTCATAGATCTAGAAATATAATGTGTGTCTCACATTATTATAAAATTTTGTGTCTGTTATTATTCCAGAAACAAATCACACAAATTTACCTCAAATGCCAATCAGCAGCAACAATGTTGAGTAAGAAGAAAATTTGAGATTGGATAAAGATGAAGGCAATTTGGAATGGAGTTTGGAAGAGTGGGAAGTGGGAAAGCCAAATTTCATGGGTAGCACAGGACTGCTAAAGCTTCTTTCCTCCATTTTCTCTCCGAGGAAGAGTTTGCAACCAAGCTGGCCAAACTTACTATTGTAGATATTAAATACTGTAAGGCAAAAAAAGTTAAGGTCTCTTTCAATATAATCCAACAAGGAAACAAACAAAAATGAGTGTAACTTTATGGAACATCTCTAGCACAGTGTTTCTAAGCACAAAACATGTCAAATGTTAAGAAGTATCAAAGGTCTAGCTTGTGGATTTCGTATTTTAAAGACCATAATATAGAATAAAAATAAGTTTATTAAAGTATGAATATTAAAAAAAAAACATTTCCCATCACACATTTAATCTAAGCACTAAGACCACGAACTAAGTTTTGCCATTTCTCTACATATTTTCCTAAATTGCACTATTGTTTCCATAAATGTCAAATTATTTTCCATGTGTAATTAGATTATAGGTCAGATAAATTCCTAATTTTGGTATCCTTTTGTACAACATTCAACTCCTAAGAAGATTTATAAAAATGAATAACAAAAATTATCATTTAATAAAATTATATACTTTAACGTAGCTATTGGTATTATCATTAGGATTGGTGGACAAAGTGTTATAAGGAAATACATATGAGATACATATCTTGAGACTTGGGAAAAAACTTCTGGTGAATTGGAATCAGAATTGGAAAGATTACGGATGGTCGCAAGGAAACTAAGAAGTTAGGAGATGGAGAAATGAAAATGCCTAATTAATGTGATGAATTTGGTTTGGCCTTTGGCACTTTCAATGAGACATCATATAGTGTAACTTATGGAGACAATATAGAAGAAGCATCACATTTGGGAACTACATATATTAAAGTGGAAGGTGATGAATTTTTTCCTTTGGAATCAATTGTGCCATATCACCGTGGATATGTTTGCATTTGACTATTTCATATAAAAATTATATTCCACACTTCCCATGTTGTAAATATTTTCAATGTCAATATATTCAAGAATAATTGTTCACAGGAGCATTCCAATTGTTATGAAGGATATTCTACATGGACTATATCATATAAGAAGATACTGAAATTAAATATTTATAAAGTGTCAAAAAATAGTTGCATGCCATCCAAATAAAACAATGATAATAATAGCGTATATAGATTAATATATTTTCCCAACAAGAGAAAATCAAATATACTGAAAATATGAGATTTGAGATCTGAACCTTTGAGAAGGTGTTCAACTAGTGTCTTAGTTTGTTTACTATCAAAGTTTTAATCAAAATTGAATAGAATATCACCTCTACGAATAAAATGTTGGAATTAATGAGTCCGTGTGTTTTCATGAATTGTCATAGATATTTCCCAACGGTCAATCTAGAATTTGTTGATTCCTATGTTATGAGTTGGACTCGTGTCATGTCTGAGTCATAATTTGTTAGATTCAGTAACTTATATCGTATATATATGTAACTATTGTGATAAATAAAATATAGTGTGTGTTTTATGTGTGTAATCTCTTTGATATCTAGTTTCTAACATGATATAATAGCTTGTTCTAGCTTTATTCCATTACAGGAAGGCCAGGAAGATGTGATTGTTGTGAGAGATGATCCTCTGTATATAGATTAATTTACTGTTTTATTTCTTTTTTTTTGGTATATTTATTAGCTATATTGTAGATCTAAATTATTTTATGGTTTTGTAAGAGGGCATTGTAAGCAAGGGGGGGCCTCTGAGGATTTGTAGGCACTATTAGGAGAAGCACCCACTTACAAAGTTAGAAATTCAATGTTATTGCAAAAACTTTCACCTTGCCATATGATTCATGGGAGATTTGATTTCAACCCTCTGTATATTAGTCTCCATATATTGATGAGATTTGTAGCTCTGGTAAGAGGAGTGAATTTTCCCACACACTGTCAAAGGAGTATCCACCGCTATGATTTAGCCAACGTAGTAAGATTAAGTGTGTGGGCAGGTCTCAGACCCATCAAGATTTTTCAGGAGTCAAAATTTCACAGAGTTAAGAATATTTTTGTGAATAAAACTGTAAATTTTTTGAAGGAGAGGAGCTAGATCATTTTTTGAAGGTGGAACCCCATCGGATCAGTGAAGTGGCATCATCATAGTTAGGTGCCATCATGGAAAACTATGGTGGAGGGTGTGCATTGCTTTTACAACATAATCGGTCTTGCAATTTTCTGTGTCATAAGGTTGTGGAGTATTTGATCCATTTTTCTTAGCCAAAGAGGTGGTCTGAAATTTGTGGAAGCTATATGAATTTGATATCCTTTATCAGCTTGAATTTGGGGACAGACCCTAGCATTATACACGACAACAATTATTTATTTTAGTGGGGATTTGTACTTGCAACTTTGGCCGAAATATATCAAGTCAATTAACACAACCATGGAAGGAAAAAAGCTAGGAAAAGGAAGGACTATTTTTTTTGGGATTCATGGTTTGAAATGGTGTGGTTATACTATTGAAATAAAAAAAATGTGAGAGATCAGGTTGGTGTTTGTGCTTTTATTAGTTTTAAAAAGGGTTGGTGGTTCTTAAAATTAAATCTCGGGTGTCTGAAACATCAATTCTTGTGTGTTTTTATTGGTTATATAAAGTTTTGGTGGTTCTTAAACTACAAGCCATGGTATTATAAACATCAATCCTTGTGTAAGGTCAAGTTGTGTGATCAATGTTTGAACACATTTAGTATCCATACTTCCATCTGAGAAACTAACAGATAGTTGAAAGAAAAATATCTGACAGATGGTGGTTGGTCCATAGGATGGTTCATTACTTGACGACTCTTATCACAGAAGGCCCGAAAAACCTATGTGTCCATATTGTTGATCATGCAATGTTCATCAACGATGATTAGAGGTAATTACATTCTAAATGGAGATCAAGTGCTAGCTCAAAGATGTGGTGGTGTTTGTAATATTCTAGAGTGGATGTGAGTGTGGATGAAGACTAGTAAGACATAAATTATCCTTGTTGTTTTAATATGTGTTTTCATTTTTTCCACTATAAGCATTAAGGGAGGGTGTTTGTGTTGGGTGTGTGTTATATTATTTCCATGATTAGTCACACACATGGGTGGGTGTAAGCCCCCCATGTTTGTTTCGCTTGATTCAACAAGGGGATCACAATGGGTCGACAACCCCCCATGTCAAGGGGTTTGTAGGGGGGCGGTAGCCTCCTTACACAGGGTCCGAGGCAACACCCCGAGAATTATTTTTGGACATAATAGGTGGGAATACATACCTATGGTTTTGTGCATGGATTTTGCACATGGTTTTGGGCACAATGTTTTTCTACCCATGGAATTTTGTAGATATGGTCAAGGGAACTACGATTATGTTCTAATCCAGGTTTTATGGATTGGGTTTTATGAATTCTTAAACATGCACATATATATATATATATATATATATATATATATATATATATATATATATATATATATTGTAAAATTGAAAGGAATCTAATGAAAAATCAATCTAGTAGTCCCAGTTTTGGGATCGAGGGGAAAATATCTATGTATATTTTGCTTATGTTCTTGCTATTCTTTATTTTTCTGTTTTAATAATTCATTTTCAAGTAATTTATTATAGGGTTAAAACCTATAGTTAAAAGTAATTCTTCCATGTTTTTTCATGAGTTTTCATTGAGTGTTCCCAAGCATCAATCTAGAATTTGTTGATTCCTATGTTATGAGATGGAGTTGTATCATGTCTGGGTCATAATTTTTCAGAGTCAATAATTTATATCATATATATATGTAACTATTGTGATCAATAAAATATAGTGTGTTTTTTGTCTATGCAATCTCTTTGATCTTTAATTTCTAACATGAACGATTTCTGCAATTGAATATTATCCAAGGGAAGGTGCACATCCTCATCCATGAAGACCTTCTAAACAAAACATTTTGTTGGAAAAAGAGAGACGTCTACATGATTATTGGAAATTGGTGGAAGGTTACCTTTAGTCAAAAACTTTGAGTATGGTAGAAAATCCATTTTTGTATTGAAGAAAAAAAACATACATTGTAATGGTTGTGATTTTAATGGCATGGTTATTTTTTCATAGTGTAAAGGAGAAACGTAAATTGTAACACCCTCCTCCCATATCTACCCAAGTAGCTGACCAATTGGGGTAAACATATGATGAGAGGTTACTAGGATCATATTCAACCTCCAAGGTGACCTTAAGGAAGTGGAATATGTTAGGGTCTTATGCTTATGAGGTCAAATGTCTTTGTCTCATTCATTCATTTTGGATTTTTTGCAGCATTTTAGCATATGAAGTGTTGTTGTCATAGTCGAAAAGTCACTATCCAACATCGCTACCAATTATCCATAAAAGGTTCATACAAAGTTTAAAAGAGTCTCAGTTAATGAGAGATTCACGAGTTCATATTCTTATAAAAAGTCAGTTAAGCTTCAAAGGGTTATGTGTCAATATTCATTGGTCAAAACTATTAAAGTAATCTTGGTTCAGTTGAAAGGTTCTCTTGATTAGGGAGTATGATTCATTCAAACATTCCACCATTTATAATTTATGTTTCTATTCATATTTTCCTACCATACATTTCCCCATTACTATACCCTATTTCATCAAATTACCTTCATACATACACACCCTACATGTACATTTACATCCCACATTCCCAATTATATACATATCATCTCATCCTAAACCCACCTCCTAGTCATCACTACCCACATTCCTAGACTCACTTCCTAAAATTGTCGATTATATACCCTCATATCTAATCATTATCATTAATATTTCATGCTCCTAACCACTATTATATCCATAACACCCTTGTCCTAAACCTACACTCGTGACAAAACAATCAAAAGACAAAGAGAATACAAAAGACAAAATAAACATAAGGGCGCACTTTCAAAATATATTTCATATCGCCCTCATTTCTCTCTCAATTCTGCATGAGAAATATTTTTGAAGAAAATTGACGGTCACACAACACATAGGTTCGAAGGCATATCGTTTTACAAGTGTGAGTGTTGCGTAAAGTGATTTTTTTAGTCACCATTTTCAAAAGTGATTTACAACCAAATGGAGCTGAATTTTGGAAAAATGAAAGAGTTTGTTCTCAAGAAAATACCAAAGAACACAAACCTCTTTCAGTGTGTGCACAGTTTTTATGGTTTAAGATATGTGCAACACTCTTGAAGGCCTAGTTTTCAAAAAATAAAAATATGCATTTTCCTCCTGTTTTAGCCATTTATTTTTGACACGATTTTCTAACATGTGGAAGTGAAATTTTAAAAACTAAAATATTTCTTTGTATATAATGGGATAAATAAGAAAAACCTATCTTATTTTTTATACAGGTGTTACAGTTTGGGAGTTACAGGTGTCGCTTGGACACCCATTTTCCACAAATTTTGCTGACATAATCATGGAATTTTTGAAATTCGATTTATAAATTTGAATTTTGTTAGGTTGGAAGCATTATAGGAGTCATAACTCATAGTTAATAATTTTATGGGCATTATTTTCTTTTTTTTTTAGCAGGAAGGACAACCAAATTTCATAAATTTGAATTTCATTACTCAAGTGTTGAATAATGAAATTTGAGCTTGTACGTGTGAAAAAACACATTATATGGCTCCCTCTCCACCTCATCCACCTTGTCATTGTTCGTATAAGATTACTGTTAATCAGTGCAACACATGTACATGCTGAGTTGGAGCTTATTGTGCAATCCTTCACTCGTTGCACAACTCAGACTGCATGCTTTTTCTATTTTTGTATCAAGCCCAAACCTTGTTGTTTTGATTATTAAGGATATGAATAAAAATGAATGGATACAACATCAGTTAGTAGATAGGATAAAACTAATTTTCTTGAAGGATAAGATTACAGTTTTATCACTAGTTTTATTAAATTATTTTTATTTTAGTTTTAGTTCAAAAGTTTGATGTTTCTAAGCTTAGTTGGATTCGATCCACTTAGTGGATAATCGATATAGTACATCTATTCATATTGCTTTAATTTGAAAAAAATGTATTTAAGGATAAACCAATTATGGATGAAGGGTTGGAATCTAAAAAGGCCCTGTGTGTATGTAATTAATGTTCTTGAATAAAATATTAGTGCAGGTTTTTCATCACTCTCGGTTCAAAGATTCATGTGGTATAAATTTTGAGTTATTGTGCTTCTTTTCATGTAATTTCTAATATGAATATCTTATTACAATCTCACTTTCAAAGTATATTTTTGAACCAACTCTCTACAGTTCATCTTTTGATGCTCTAGTTGACTATTGGTATTTTATAATGATGGAATTCATCCTTAGTTAGGTGCTTCGTCATTTTTTTTCTTCTCAATATTTGGTCATGAAATTATGTAGCATAATTCATGATGTTCTTTGTTACATTTGATTAGTATAATTACATTACATTATTTTCTTGGGTCCCTTCCTCTGGACCCCATATTATCCCCCTAGGCATACTACAGGATGCCATGTTAGCCCCCATTTTTCATGAAAAAATAGATAACCATGTAATCATGATGAATAATACTCTACTTAAGAATATTGTAACTCTAGTTAAGAGTTGAAAGAGTCAAACCTAAAAAATAATAGGTTATCAGACTATGTTATAAATGGGGAACCAAGAGGAAAGGTTGTTCCATTTTCTTTTGAGTACATTTTGTTAGCCGCGAGTGGATTAGGAGAGATAAAATAGAGAGGATTTTTTCACTTTAGGATCCCACGTGCTACATGCATCACTTCATTGTACTTGCATTTATTTTCCATTCAAAGAAAGAGAGTACAGAATCATCACCTTCCAAATGGGTTTTCTCCCGAAAGGGATTTATAGGAATGGGTATTCTCTATTTTTGAATAAGTATAAACTACCTAGATATGCAATAAAAAATAAATTACAAATATAGAAATTTAAGGAGATATAAACCCTCATAGTGTAGATTTTGAATTTTAAGGATAATTTTATCAAATATGTTGTGCTGAGATATCCAATAAAATATCCACAATTGTTTACAAATAAATCCCATGATCTCTAAGCTACAAAGCCAATAAAAAGTGGAAAAAACAATGAAAATCCATTAGAAGAAGTCGAAACTTCAAATGACATCCCCCCCCATAGAAGAACCTCCTACTCATGCGAAGGAGGAAAATTTGGTTCCTTACAATCTTGGGTTGTTTCCATCAAATTAATTAATGTGCATTGAGGTTTGAGCTTGGGGAACAAATAGCCTATTCACCTAAGATTTATTACTCTATAGGGCTTCCCTTTTGTATCTTGGAGTCAACAAATGATATATATGAGGACAAAGTAGACCATGAAACTATAGTCAACAAGCCTTCCAAGAAGGATGGATAAATCCTAATATGAATCAATGGGAATAACATATTATAGTAAAAAGGATCCTCGAACTCAGTGCACCATAGAATTCATGTACAATAGAAGCACCAAAAGATCAAGAAATTAAATTGGATCTACTGCTCCCTGGTTTGGAATCCCCAAAAGAACAACTAACTAATGAAACCCATCTCTTGGAATTGAAGGGATTTGGGTAGTGAAGGAAATATTTTATCATTAAAATATTAAATAAAAGTGGAAAAGCCACAACTTTTGTTCCTCCAAGATATAAAACATGATGAAGAATATATCCTCCAAAAAAGAAGCTTCAACTAGTGTGGAAGCTCCACATAAATATTTATGTCTAGTGAGGCCCCTAGGGCACTATTTACATTTTGGAATTATTCCCATTACTATCTAATCTAGGTATTTCCTTCTCCTATGTAGTTATTTTTTAGACTGCTCCATACTCCTCCTAGAAATATATCTAATATTGGCAATGTTTATATGTCTAGTGCCTAGCTAGAAAAATTATCCTACTAGAATTATCTTTACAGACTTGAAGAGTTGGATAGGGACAAAAATTATATGTTTGTACATGAGGATTTTATTCCTTGGGAATTAGACCTGAATTATAGCATTTTAATATAATTTGAAATGGGATCTTGAAGCCTTAATATACTTAAATTGACATCAATAAGTGATTATTTATCAATGGATCGGATCTGCCTTTATGGCCTCTAAATTGAATTATTTTGATGAAGTCTAGTTAAATGTCATATCTATTTAACTCAAAAAATTTAATTTCACTCCACTGAGTGAAAAATTAAAATATACTTGACTATTCTACATATACATAAGATTATTCTAATAATAAAATAAAATTATATGGTTTAATTCCCATAATTAATTGGTTTTAACAAGGGAAAAGTTGATTGAAAAATTTCATTATATTTTTTTCATGTGTAATGGTTGGACCCAAGTTGTATCCTTGGCTATGTCATTGAAAAATATCAGGAGTTATTTAAAATTTATATGAATTCTAACCTAACCATTTGGAAGGGCTTGATTGACAAAATTTGAGTAAGATTCCATAATTTTTGGTTCATTTCCTTACCCACGTAATAGATTCAATGGGCCTATAAATTATATACTTAGGAATTCCTATCAATCCATATTTATTAACCATTATATAAGCATTGTCATGGATCAACTAGCCTTTGAGGTTCCTTTTCAAGTCAAATTTTATTTTAGATTTATGCATGTACATATGTATATTTATATGAATATGTTTTGCAGAAGAAAGCTAGGACAAATGGTTTTGCATGGTTTGGGCTCTGCCATGTTGCAACATGTGCACATATTCATTGGTGTATAAAGTATATAATGAAAATATGTGTGTGTGTTTACACATACATACATAAATACATACATACATCTCTCTCTCTCTCTCTCTCTCTCTCTCTCTCTCTCTCTCTCTCTCTCTCTCTCTCTCCGTATATATATATCTGTGTGTGTGTGTGTGTGTGTGTGTGTGTGGATATGAGGGCATCATTTGATGGTTCATGGAATGACTATGTGTTGAGTTTTGATATTGGAATTCATTGGAGCGAAAATAGTTATGTTATCATTCAATACTTCATCTATGCATTCAAATTAGGGATTTTTTGGGGAATATAAAGTGGGTCACACTCATATGATGATGCACAAGAATCAAAATAATCCCCCATTTAATCAAAATTAGTCAAGGCATAGTTTTGGTGAGGTTGTGGATCAATGCCATTAAAATAAATGTGCACACATACAATGTGGCATGGAAATATCAATGAAAACCAGAGGTGAGACTTTATATTTGGTGTATTATTCCCCATGCAAACCCTAAATATGTTTGTAATGATCCAAGTTCCTTAAAAGTGATAAGAATTTAATGCATACAATCCACTTCAAGGTGAAAACCTCCTTTCACAATGAATACTATAAAAACCATAAATATTGTATCATCATATTTTTTTTCATACATATCAATGCTTTCATATTGGAAAATATGAATGAATCAAATCATGTTACCATTTTTACTCTCTGAAACTAGTTTGGAAAATTGGGATTCAAAACCTTCTTGGAACAATTTCATGCATCAAATAACATTTTCTTATGGTAAAAATTTTCCACATAAGTGCAATGAATATTTTTTATTCTAGCCCTATATACCTTTCCAAGGATGCAATAACCACCTCAATTGGAGTCAGTATGCAAAATTTGTGCTAGCTGGAAGTTAACCTTCCATTTTTTACCACCATAATTTGAAAGGATGCCATATGAGCCCCCATTTTGCATGCAAAATTAGATAACCATGTGATCATTATAAATAATACTCTAGTTAATAATATTGTGACTCTAGTTAAGAGTTGAAAGAGTCAAACCTAAATAGTACTAGGTTGTTAGGATATGTTATAAATGGGAAACCATAAGGAAAAGGGGTTACATTTACTTTCGAGTGCATTTTGTTAGCTGCGAGTGGATAGGGAGAGATAAAATAGAGATAATTTGTTCATTTTATTGTCTCGCAGGCCACATGCATCCATTCATTGTACTTGCATCCCTTTTCCATTCAAAAAAATAAAGTATAGAAGCCTAACCTTCCAATGGGTTTTCCCCCAAAATGGATTTCTAGGAATGGGTGTTCTCTATTTTTTGCATAATTATAAACTACATGGATGTGAAATAAAAAATAATTTACAAACCTATAAATATAAGGAGATATAAACCCTAATATTGTAGATTTTGTGATGATCTATCCAATAGAATATCCACGATAGTTTACAAATCACTCCCATGATTTGTAAGCTACAAAACCAATAAAAAATGAAAAAAAAATGAAACCCATTAGAAGAAGTGAAAAATTTAGATTACATTCCTCCCATTGAAGAACCTCCTACTCATACTAAGGAGGAAATTTTTTTTCCTTACCATCTTGGATTGTTTCCATCAAATTCATTCATGTGCATTGGGGTTATGTTATTGGGGAACAAATACCCTATTCACGTAAGGTTTATTACTATATAGGGTTCCCTTTTTGTATCTGAGACATAAAAACATGATGAAGAAGATATCCTCCAAAAAAGAAACTTCATCTACCACGAAAGCTCAACAAAAATAGTTAGGTCTAGTGAGGCATATAGGGACATATATACATTTTCGAATTATCCCTGTTACTAGTTGTTCTAGGTATTTCCTTCTCCTCCCTAGTTATTTATACTGCTCCATACTCCTCCTAGTAAGATCTATAATATCATAAATGTATATATGTCTAATGCCTAGCTAGAAAAAGTATCCTACTAGAATTATCTCTATATAATTAAAGAGTTGGATAGGGACAACATTTATATTTTTGTTGGGGATTTCAACACTACTATGCATTCCTAGGGAAAAAGTGGTGGAAATCTTGTTAGAGATCCTTTTAGGAAAAGGATGAAAGATTTCTCCTATTCCTTAGACTTGATTGATCCAAAGTCACCCAAGGGGAATTTCACTTGGACCAATAATAAGTTTGGCCCTAGCCACATTTCAACTCATCTTGATTACTTTCTAATCCACATATCTTTCTTGGAGAATAATGTATCTCTATTTTCTCAAATATTTTCTCAAAGTGGTTACTATCACCACCTTATGTCCCTTTCCATTATCGCTCAAGAAAACTACAAACCTGCCTCCATTTCATTTTATCTCGCTTGAGACTCAGGACCCTAAATCATGGAAATATTCTCTTGAGCCTAGTGCCATTGGATTAAGGGGTCCTAGTCTACATATGGGAGTAGAAAACATAAAGGGTGAATTTGGCACTCAAGATTTGGGCATGAACGCATTTTAAGTGTCTATAATCCAAGATCAATGACATCAAATAGAATATAGGAGAGATCCAACACAATTTGGAGTTATCCATAGCCTTTTATCACTTTCTTTTAGAAGAAAAATAAGTCTTCAAAACCATGATATTTTCCTTAATGGAATAAGAGGAAAAATTGTGCCTAAATTCTTGGAGTTTATTGCCAAAGGAAGGAGAGAAAAACCATCCATCACTTCCATAACCAAGAAATTTTTTTACTTTTGTGCGACAATGTCATATTACGAAAATTAGGCAGTATCATCTCCCTCACTTATTAGGACTATATTAAAGAGGAAACCCAATCCCATTTTACACAGGGATTATAGAAGATGTAGAGATCATGCCATATCACATCCCTTCTCTAGCTACTAAACTAGAGAATGGAAAACTAATGCAATCCATATATAAGCAAGAAATATGGGTTCTCATTAGATCCTTTAAACTAGATAAGCCCCCCTTCTTACATGGATTCATTTATCACGTCTACAAGTGTTTCTAGCTAATCATGAAGCTTGACTTGATAAGGATGATTAAATATTTTCACCACTCATCACAAATGGGGAGAGTAAATGATTCATATTTCATGGAATTGGTCCCAAAAGTGGTATTAATTTATATTTTTCCATATCTTGATCAATTTATTTGTGCAATGTTTCTTAAAACATTATTTCCAAAATCATATAACACAATCTTAAACCTTTTCTTATTAATTTATTTTCTCCAAACTAGGTAAGCTTCATTAGAAAATGGTAAATGATGGATAATAGTATCCTAGTTCATGAGGAAATCCACTCTAACATAGTACACTGAGGGTTTGGGGAGGGGGGGGGGGTGGGGGTGGTGGGGGGATGATACTGAAATTAGATGTGACCAATGCCTTCTACCAAGCCTGTGACAATTTTCTCTTTTCTATCTCTAGTGATTTGGCTTTAGCCATTGATTCACTGGGTAGATATTAGTTTATATCATCTCCCCTTGGATCTCCCCATGAGTTAATGTCAGATCAATAGATTTTTTTTGACACACTTTCCAGTATTTGGCAAGGGTCCCAACTATCCCCCCACCCCCACCCCCACCCCCCCTTATGTATTCTTATGGACAAATCACTCACCAGGAAACTTGATCATGGGACGAATAGAATTTCTTCCTAGCATCCAAATAGTGAGATGGGTGAAGACTATTAACCATGAAAATTTAATTTATTAATGGGATGGGAATAATCCATTATATCAAAAATATTTAAGAAAATTTTGGATCATTTTGTCCAAACAATAAGAGGTTTGATTAATAAAGAAAAATGTATGTTATTCACTTGGAATGTAAGTTGCAGTGTTCAACCAACCCTCTCTCACATATTTCACTTCACTCTTCAAGGAGGATGGTAATATTTTTGATGCATTAAAAATCCTATAAATTTAAATAATTTCCCCAACCCACCTTCGAAACCTATTATTAAGAAATTAAAGTCCAGATTTTCTCAATGGGGATTCTACTAGATTAACATTATAAGATATCTAGCCCTTTTAAAAAAATTCTTATCATATTTAACTCTTTTCAATTTCTTAGCATATTTGGCCCCTATAATTAGGAGTTCCCAAAATACTTATGGGGAAGGGGTTATACTGAATAGGAAAGGTTTCACATAGTGAATTATATAGTGATTGGATACCACTAGAGTTGTTGGGGCTGGGGAGTAAGGGATCCTTTGTTCATGGATTTCGCATTTGGAGAATGTATTATTTCGAGACTCATTTTTTATCACTATTACTTGTGGAAACATACCATTCATAAAAAATATCTAATGGGGTAAAGATGGTGATACCTTGACTAAGTATTTTCCTTTAAAGGAGGTTCTTAGATTTGGAAGCTCCTCATAATTTCAGTCCTTCACCTACAATATCACCTCAATTATGTGCCTTGAAATTTACAACAAATCAATATTTGGCATGGTGGAACATTGGGAAAACATTCACTAAGGAATATCCAAGCCCTTTTTCCACTATAATTATGGTTAGAATGGGCTAGTAAATTTACTATTTTTGGCATCTCCTAATGGTATGTTCTTGACTAGATAAGGTGGAACTTGGGCCCAATCCCACCACTTCATAGGGGTACCTATTCTCTCCTATTATCTAGGTTAGGTTCTTGCACTCCTATTCACTTAAATGAGGACTCTCATGGCTAGGGTGCATATACTTATTTAGTGAAAATTGAACATAAATATCAATTTTTTTGAGATGTGCCCCTTGATCTATTTTATGTTATCATACTAGGAATAAATATGGATAGACATATTCTATTATACTTTGGTTCATATGAAATGGTCCACTATTCAGAATATATCCAAAAGAGGACTTGAAGGCCCATCTGAATGTGTTTTATGCACGTCCAATAATGAAACTATCCCCCATCTCTTACTAAATTAGGTTTACACTAAGGAGGTATGGATACTTTCTCTCCAATATCTACTTCATCATGATTATTGGCCCCCCTCCTCCATTATGTTATTTGAAACATGAAAAATACATTAACTTAGGCCCTTTAATGGGAGTCCCTTGTTCAAAATTTTAATGGATATCCCTAAATATGTGTTAGAAGATTTTTTTTGGACACAACATAGCCATCTCCCACACATTTCTATCTTTTTCTATACTGGTAGTGAACCATGCCAAATTGCTACTATATAAGTGTATTTGATTTACAAATCCCAAGCTCTCTTGGATACAAGACATATATACAAATGAAGTAAGATATATTACACAATTTAACCTCATGTTATCATACTTTATTTCATCTCCTCATAAGGATCATTGGTGACTTACCTTTTCCAATGGAGAACTCCACCATTTATTAATTTCACAAGACACCTTTGTATTGGTCTTCGATGGGTCATTGTTGATCATTGGGGTGATTCAATGCCACAAAGAAAACATTTGAGGGGAGAAATTCCCCCCTCATTTTATATAGGTTTCATTTCTCTTTTAAATAAAGTAAATAAATATAAAAAATAGAAAATAGAAAATTCATGATACAAGACCAATATTTATATGGAATGAGTAGTAACAATTACATAAAACAAGATTCACAATAACATAAACAAATGTTATTTATTCATCAAACATCATTTTCAAGCATAATTGAATGTAAATCATATTATATTTGGACAAATGAAATAAATATGGACCACATTTGCATATAAAAATTTAAAAGATAATTATGTTTTAAATCATAGGGATAAAATGAGCTACACAATTGCAATATTAAGCTTAAAACTAGAAGTCAAAAAACATCACTAGTTATGAATTACTCCTAGTTCCCTATGGAGCCCTTAAAAATATACAACTTTTTAAATTAAAATTCTATATATCTAAGAGATTGAAATGTGTTTTTCAATTTAAGGATTGGAATAAGACTCCAATAGAACTTATAAATAGGAAAAGAAGGTTTTGAAAAAAAATATAGAATTAGAATGATGGATGATTACTAACTCAAAGAAAATAATGAAGGCAATTAAACGTCAAAATCAACACTTTACTTACCATGTAGGAAAAATACCTATCACCACTTTTAAAGTGCTTCACATATTTTTTATAATATTTCCTGCATCCTCTTGGAAATGCTTTATAATAAATGTTTTTTCCATTTTTTTTTTAATTGAATTATGTCCCTTTGGTAAATATTAACTTTAATATTTGTTCCCCAAATAAGGGTTCACTTTAAACATTCAGAAATTTATTGAATAAACTATTTTTCAAAAACAGATTTTTGCTAAGATATAAATAATCATGTTTTTTATTTTAATTTTTTGGCATTACTATAGTTCTATCCATGGAAAACATTTCCAATTTTTCTCCATGTCTTTAGATTTCCTATGAGCTCTCATTTTCTTAATTTCAACATCGAGAGTTCAAGATATGGCCTCTTGAATATGGTGACTCAAGAATCATTGATTTACTCCATATTTCCCTTTAATTTATAAATATGCCATATTTATCCAAAATTCCATGTGGGCCGGAATTTATAACAATTAATAACAATTATTTTGTGTACAAAGTAGAGAGAGTCATGGAACACTATGTAGCTCATGCACAATGTAGTTTTTATTTTTCATTTGATTGTACATTAATTGTTTTAATTGATTTCCCGAGAATCCATTTCTAACCAATACCTTCCAAGTGGAGATATGCCTACTTCATTAATCAATACCTTCCAAGTGGAGATAGGTTTACTTCATTATCATGTGTCATTGGGAGGTGCACCAAAGAAAAAAGGGGAAAACCTTAGGATATGAAAATGCATGAAAATAATGTAATAAGAGGTAAAAGTAAATGGAAAATGACTAAGTGTATACAAAGTTATGTAGAGATGAAATGGCCATGAAAATGGGTAACTATAAAAAAATGTGTAATTTGTAGGGAGATAGGTTTATTTCATTATCATGTGGAGATGCACCAAAGAAAAAAGGGGAAAAACTTAGGATATGAAAATGCATGAAAATAATGTAATAAGAGGTAAAAGTAAAAGGAAAATGACTAAGTGTATACAATGTAATGTAGAGATGAAATACCCATGAAAATGGATAAGTATAAAAAGAATTGTAATTTGTAGGTTGTGGATTGTAGAGTCAAGTGAGGAATGGAAATTACTAAGTATAGTGGAAATTAAAATTGTAGACTTGTAGGGTTGTAGGCTACAAAATAATCAGTTAGTCACCAATCTAAAAATGGATGGGAAAATGGATAATGAGTGGAAAATGATGATGAGGGAATATGGAAAATGAATGCAAAGTAAAGGATAATAGAAATCATGTACAAAAATAGATTAAAAGGAAAATGGTCATACCTTGGGTATATGACCTCTATTTTTCATTCTATCAAGTGTTGGATGAAGCTAACACAAAAGCAAATCCAATGAGAGGATTTCCACAACAAATTTCCTTCTTTTCTAGTATTTTTTTAAAAGGAGAAATCATTCCTATTGTTAGTATGAATCTTAATTCCAAGCTTACAAAAAAATACCACTTTAGCTGTGCATAACAAATAGCCCTAACAGCAAAGATAGTCACCAATATCCTCAGATCTGCAATTAGGTGATCAAGATAAATGCTGCAAAAATCTAGATCTATGCATTAGAAGACATTAAGAAGTAGAAAAAACAAGATTTACTCCATGCATCTAATAGACAAGAAAAGAATATGTTGAATGAATTTTGTATTAATGGCACCTAGGAGGAAAACACAAGATGGTGTTCCATGTTCTCCTCAATGGGATGGTTCTTATAAGTCCTCAGCACTTCAGATCTAAAATTCCTCTCTCTTCATGGTGTAGAAAACCCAGACAAAAATGGTAGCAAAATATGACTATGATGGTGGATCAATAGTCAGACTAAAATTATAGATCCAGAGTGATCTTTAGGCAACAAAAGGTGATAAATGAATGGGAAAACCCTTCTATTTATAACAAAATATTGAGCTAGTCTAGATATTGGTGCATAATTAAAATATTATTAACCAAATCAAGATCCAACTTTTATGGAATATTTTATTATATTTGTTGGAGGGAAAAGGAATTTGACTTGGGTCAAATCTCTTTATTTGTAAATAATAAATAAATAAATGATTTATTTATCATTTTAAGGATGTGGTTGAGTGATAATCAAATAAATAATGATTTATTTAATTATTTAAGGGTGATTTAGTCATATTCAACAAAGAATATTATTTAAATAAGGTTTAAATAATTATTCTTTAGGAAATAATAAGATAAATAATGATTTATCTAATTAATTTCCTTGTTTTGGGTTAAATATAACCAGGAATATTAATTAAATTGTTGTTTAACTAATTAGTCCTTGAGGAGAATCAAACAAATGTAGATTTATTTAATATTTCCTCATGGGGTTTCCTGTTTAGACCATAAAAAACTTAATAAAGGTGGTTTACTAAGTTATTTTTCATAGTGAATGTAATTTTACTTAGGGTAAAATTGGTCTTACATGGTGTACTTGGGTCCATCTAACAATAGGTTAGATGACCAAAAAATGGTGTAACAGATTTTCCCCTGTCGTGCGAGCATTAGGAGCTAATCGTATGACCGAAGTACGTTGTAAGAACTCAATCACTAGACATCGAAGGGGAAGTCAAAGAGAGAGAAGTATAAGGTAGACCAAAGTGCTGAAATAACTAGACCCTAAGGGGGCAATACTTACAGGTGCGATAAGTCTCTTTGATGATTGGGTACTAGTGCTATAAGCGACGGGGGGGCATACCTATGCCCGCCGAGGCAAAGTACAAAAAATAAGGCATCCAATAAACAAAGGGACTGAACAATATAGTACATGATGGCATAAACATGAGCCAGATAAAAAACATGAAAATGAATCCCACATACATATTGTGCATGGGATAACAGCCAGGACTTGTACAATCATATCTGAGTACATGAGATATAAATACAACCTAGATGCCCCTGTAAATATGAAAGGGCTCTGATAATCTGACTGATACATGCAATCAAAAATGCGCTACAAGTGGCTAAGGGCGAAATCATCAAACCTATGGAGCTGCATCAAAAGGATGTAATGGAGAGGTCATCTGGGTATGTGGGGGGCTACCTATAGGGCCACCCCCTCATGAGGGTTGAGACATCTCACACACACCCAGGAATCACCGATATCAGCTGCTGCATCACTGAACCATCAAGTATACGGATCTTGATCATGCTAAAAGGAGTTGGAGCTGAGAAATAATCAATTCAAAGGGAAATAAGGAGTCTCTTTGCCTCATCCGAGGCACCAAACAAGAGTGGAAGCTGGAACCAAGGTACACTGCCCTCTAGACCTGTCTTTTGGAATGAATGAGCTGATGTCGACAGAAGGAGGTCTGCCATAGGTGAGGCAACAAGGGATCCTCAACCAAAGCACGAAAGAAAATAGTAGAGCAACTGAAAGACTGAAATCAATGATGATGATGAAATCGGGGGTAATGAGTAGCGAATGGACTTCTTCCCTTGTTAGAGCATAAAGGGCATGAACGATTTGGTAGCAACTAACACAATATCATGAGGGATAGGGGACGATAGGACTGAAGGCCATAATGTGTGACACAAGAGAGGGACCAGGCAATGAAGGATGGAGGACTATAGCAGGATGCAAAGGGACACAGGATAGACTCCATGAATGCAATGATGACTCAACTTGGGTGCTCTAAACAAGGTTGACTCGATGGTGCTACCACATAGAAAAGGTCCAATGGGGACCATAAAAACATGAGTACAAGATGGTAACTCATGACGAAAGTCAACACGAGCGTGGACAAGTATGGAGGCAAAGTGGTGCCCCCACTACGAGTGTTGCAAGTGAATAAATTCGATTTTGAGGAGGGGTGAAGTGATGCTTCTTGGAAAAAACGTGTTTGGGTGAAGTATCAAATCACTAAAAACTAATAGATACCCATTTGAGGTCTCGGTGAGAGATTTCCAGTGGTACAGACGGTTTGATAAACGGAGCTATGGTTTGGCCACAACAGGCGAAAGAAAAAATAGGGGTTTCTCTTTTAATAAGGCATTTTCCCTCCAAATTCACTCATTTGCAAGTGAAGCTAAGGTGAATGTAGAGAGGAGAGAAGGCCATAAATCTTGCGGTGATCATAACAGACAAACCGACCGTTGGAATCAAGATCCGTCAGTTACAGGTAAGAGGCCTAACCCTACTCTTTCTTTTCAGTGGATTGAAAGTTCATATTAGGTCCCTAGGGCTTAGGAATAGACCCCTACTCCTCACGGCCAGGCTACACTTTTTGGGGCAAAAAGTACAACCTGGGTAGCAAGTTTTGAGCAAAAAATTGTGACCTATCCCAGGCTTGGGCTTGAAAAGTTAGACCTGTCAGGGAGGGGTTTTTATGTGTTATTTTTTGGCTGAGCACTGGGTTTTTATGACGAGATACAGTATTTCCTATCTGTATACTGACAAATATGATGGTTTTGTGCATATATGGAAGAATTATTGATCAACTAGAGAGAGAGAGACCTGGGCGCATTACAGTCAGAGATCCGGGAGGATCAGGGTGTCCGCAGTGCACTGGCCAGGTTTTGGGTTCTGAAGTTTGTGGAGAACCCTTTGATGAGAGCTGGAGAGCCCTTATAGGCCCATATTTTCAACTATTGGGACCCAGACCATGAGGTATTTATAGTGCAAGGGCACCAGATCGAGTTGACGGTCCAGGATATATATTTCCTAACTGGTCTCCCACCACTTGGGATGGTAGGAAATACTTAGCCAGTATTACTGTGGGGGTGGAATATCATAGAGATTGTAGAGTGCCATTATCAACTAGGTCTCCAAGTCAAGGGGATTTAGATACCCATCAGGGATTTGGAGAGGTTAGAGACTCATGTTGTGGCCACAGCGGTGCTGCGGATCCTAGGCAACCAGGCACTCCATCACATCACTGGAGGGAAGATGATGCTTGTGGAGAGTGTTTTGAGTGGGACCTGCTATGGGTGGGCCTAGATGATACTAACATCATTGAAACGACAGTTGTCGCTATGTAAGCAACAAGTGAACCATGACTGTGCATATGGTACAGTTTTGTGCTCGTTCTTCTTTAAGAAGATCCTGATAGTTCGACCTCGCATACAGCTCCAAGATGGGGGCCCGAGAGAGCATAGGATGCACTAGTGGGGGTGAATACCATGCAGAGGAGGAGGTGGGGCGATTGTGGGGACCCAGATTTGCCACTTCTGCCTGGTCGAATATGGGGGCCCGATGGCAAGTGACAAATTGCTAATCTTTTATGTGCATGTAAAGGTCTAGAATATTGTATGTGGTACTGATTCTTTCACTTTTAGTATGCAGATACAACACCGGTAAAACCAACCAAATATATGGGATGAACTGTAGTATCGGGGACCGCAGGTCCTAGTGGAGCGAGGGAACAACAAACTGAGGATGCAGCAGCCCTCCTGGAGGACATCCATCATAGATGTGAGAGGCGTATGACCGGTGTTTGAGAGTGTGGCTGGCAGGACTTAGATGACCAGTACATAGAACCATGTATTGGTCTACCCTCTGAGTGGCGAGGGGTCATGCGGTGCATGGTGATGGCCAGACAGGGTATGCGTGATCTACGAGCTACAGGAGCAGAACCATTGGCTCGGGATCCTCTAGATAGTGATTAGTGTGTAGGGGAAGGTGGTGCCCCCAGTTTTGAGTTTTGTAACATGCTATGGGCATGTCATATGTATCAGAGTGGATGGAATCTAAAACATTTTATACGACACATATTATGGATATGCATCGTTTTGATATTTTTATGTTATTGCCTTGTGTTAAATGCGTGTGCTAAATTTCAATCTAGAATATGGTTTTCAATGTTATCTACATAGTAATTTTGTGCTCTAAATACATGACTAAATGTAATGATTTCAAATTCATGCATCAAAAGCTTCACTCGTAAATATCTTCTAAAAAGGATAGGATTATGCACATGATAGACACCATTAAATTGCATGACAAGAAGCAGGGAATCTAAACGAACATGAAGGTGGAGGATGCGATGTGAAAGGGCATCGGCTAATAAACCTCACACTGCATCATATTCAGCCTAGTTATTGGTAGCAATACCAATGCATACCCCATTTGAGAGAACAAGGGAGTGCAAGGGCGTAAAAATGGCCCAACCTGCCGAGGCTAGATTCTTGGAGTAGTGACTTACACCATCAGCAAAACCGATATAAGATGTGGATGGGAGGTCCATATGAAAGGTGCCACAAGACAATAAATGGGAGGATGATGAACAATTTTGGCAACCTGAGCGCAAAGTAGAAATCGAATGCACTCCACGGGAGGGAATGATCTGGGTAAGATGTCTACTACTCACACGCTGACGGTGAGGTGGAGTGTGGGAGCTACCGAAGGTGTATCTTGTGCTGAGATTATGAAATTCACCATAGGCACGGGTGGTGCTATCACGTTTATGGGTGGGAAATATGAAGTCAGGCATGGACATGGCTTCCATGATGTCATCATCGCAATAGAATATGGAGTGACTAGAGGAAGGGAGACCACATGACGCGACGAAGCTACCTGACTCATCATCATGAGAAGAAAGGTTCACATGCTCATCATCACGGGAGATGATGGAAGAAAAAGCAGATACAGTATCTACTAATGTTGAGCCCAGGGTGATCGTTGAAGGGAGGTCAAGCGAAACAATAGGGGAAGATGCGGAGGGAGCTTCCACCCAGGGTCTCATGGATGATGAAAGGTAAAGGATGGTGGCCGCAGGCTCCTTCATCTCGACATTGGGAGGGGGGATGCCAATGGGAGAGGGTAAATCCTCAGTCTGGCTTGTAGCATACTGCACAAGTACGAGAGAGGCGGATTGGTTTTGTTCAATCTCGTACTCCCGAACTACCTCTAACAAGGTGCGGTAATGCATAAGGCGGGGAAAATGGTGAGAATAATGGCCATGGAGATCACACAATGTAAAATTTTGGTTAGTGTGGATAGTTTTAGGATTCTTGGCTGTAGTCGAGGAAGAAACAGAGGCTTCAGGGACCATAGACTCAGGGAACACAACTTTAACCATGGGCTTGGTACGGGGCAGTTCACGACAGTTATGGGTGGCATGGCCAACGATATCACACAAAGCATAGGGCTTTGCGGGTAGGGGAGGTGCAGGGTCCATCGGGGAAACCTTGTCCTTGGAGGCCTTCTTGCGATCTTTGCCCTTCTTTCCCGAAGTGGTCGCAACAGGAGGTGGTTTCGGCACTGTTGCAGCGGGAGAAGTCATAGGGACCAGTTGAACCAGAGTCAAAACAAGATAAGGTTTGGGTTGACCTAGTGAGGTAGAGGCTGGGGGATCAAGGTACCAAAGGGGAATCCCAAGGGTCAAATTAGGAAGAGAGAGGGTGGCCATGACAGGTGCCGTAGAGACTCCTGGTGGGGGAGCTAGGAACGGTATCTCACTGGAGGGGTAATGGCCAGGTGGGATGGCTCCTAAATGGTTAAGGCCTGGAGGAACCATTCCAAGAGGGTAAAGAGGCTCATGAGTTCCAACTAAAAGGCCAAGAGGAGGAGGTACAAAAGGCTGAATCGAAGGGCTAGGAGAAGGTTGCGAAGGGCAAGGAGGCTGCTGAGTAGCCGAGGGGGGCCTCTTGAGGGCAGCCCAAGACGATTACATCATGCAAACATTCGATGAGCTGGGATCGGAGACAAGAGGAGGAAGACTAGGGAATGTACCAAGTAGTGAGGAATCTTTGTAGACTCCGAGTGAAATACAGGTCAAAGGATAGATCGTTTTCTTGTTGGCCACCGAAGAGATAGTGGAATCAGGGGAGGTCTAAGACTTCGCTTCGTAATATGTCAACTGGTCAATGGTGACTATATTTCCATTATGAGGGAAGGACATCTTGCGGTGGACTACGGAAGGGACAACATACATCGCATAGGTGTAGTTATGACCCAATAGAATGTTGTAATCTAAGGGGGCATCTATGACTTCTACGTCAACATAAATAGTATTGCCCGCATGAGTAATAGGACAATTGCGGAATAAGCCAATGGGTTGGGAGGCATGGCCATCCCATGCTCGGAGAGTGATCATGGAAGGAGCCAGCTCAGGTGATCTGAGTTGCTTCCAAACCGAAGCGGAAATCACGCAGGTGGATACCCCTTCATCAAAAATGCATTGGGAAACATTAGCATTCCAGATCTTGACTGGGATTTGGAAGGCGACAGAAGCAGGGAGAGGAGGAAGTTCTCACTGGTCAACATCAAAGACAATCAATTGATCGTCGGAAGGATATACAGTGCCCATGGCAGATAGTAGAGATTTTCATTGTGAAGGGCATGACTAGAGGAGTTCCAGCATTGAAGTGGCAACCGGGGATTGTGCCAAATCATCTACTATGCTATACGAATGGGCAGCTTTACCGGAAGCATCATTTCAACATAGTGGTCCCTTATGTATCTTGGTATGAACCTGCACCTTAGGCTGAGGGATTTGTAAGGGACCATTAGGTGTCAAAAGAGGCTCTATAGAGACTGAAGGAGGCAGCTCGGGGACAAACATAGCAGGTGGCTTGTTGTATTGACGGGATCGAGTCTGAAGATTGATGTCTACGGTTGAAGGTTGATTCGATTTCATCATGAGAATATGGTAATCGGAGGTACCATATGGAAGAGGTTGAGTGGCCACCTGAACTTCAGGTGGTTGGGTAGCCACAAATCCTTGCTGAGGGAAAGGATCGGTAAGCATAGTCGGTTAACTAGGTGCAGGACTGGGAGAAACGGAAGGGACGTCTTGTTATCCTCTCAATGTTGCTTGAGACTCCCACAGCTTCCGCATATGTGGAAAAAGGGGAAAATCATGTGTGTAATGACCATAAACACCACAACAAGAACAAGGTTTGTCTGTGCGAATAGGCTTGTCCTGCTTGGGTTAGGTGCCCTGTTGCTAGTTACCAGTGTTAGGAGAATTATTTTGAGGATTAGGTCCAATATTACGAGGAGAAGACTGATTTTGAGTGCCTTTTCTCTTCTTTTTGGAGGGAGGAGGATTAGTCACGCCCTGCTATGCATACACCTGCCCATGAAGGAGCGATGGTTGTTATCACAGGGGTTAAGAAGGCAAGGGAGGAGGCAGTGCTAATGTTGGAGTTGGAGCACTAGGCTGTGGATACGGATAATAAGGAGGTTGGGTAATAGTGTGGTAAATAGGAGGTTGGGAAAAAAGAGGAGGCATGATGTGTCCTAGATACATGCTACTGGGAGGGGGAAAAGTGCAGGAGGTGTTGGCCCCCCCCTGAGGAAAGCCATAACCCATGGGAGGTTGAGCATATGGATTAGAGAGAGCTCCAATAATACCGTTGGCAGCATGAGATGCCTCCGGTGCGTTGGCACCATCGACTCTGGGAATATTAGGTAGAATGGTATAAACATAACCCGACTGAGCGTAGATCAGGTAATATTTTAACGCAATTTGGAGAGCGACTTCTTTGGTTTGAGGAACGTGCAATGCGACATATTTCTCGATACGTGGAAATAGAGATCTAATGAACTAGTTCATGTAGACACGGTCTTCGAAGGTAGGGGCTCGACATAGGCTCTTTCTTCTCCACCATTCCTATACATGGTCGGATAGGTGGGTTGTAGATGATTGACGGAAAGAAGTCAAGGGTTCGATACCAATGTCATAAAGAAGGGGAAGCTGGAAGTAAGACAGAAAAGACCAGGCAAGAGTCGCAAAGGTGGTAAGAGAGGAAGGGGCTGATAAACATACCACTTAGAAGCTTCACCTGTAAGTGTTCATTGGAAAAACCGAAGACGGATAGAGTCATCGGTAATGGAGTTAGACAAACACTACATGTGGAAAGATCAAACATGATTTGAAGGATCTTCTCCAGCAAGGCCTTCAAATTTTGGGATGTCGAAAGGGAGCTTTGTTGGCATAGCAGGCCAACTAGCGTCATGGTGTATAGGGTCATTTATCAACTGGTCAAAATCCAGGAGGCTAAGGCCTACCATGAAGGGGAGTAAGGGCATAGCCGGGGTAGTGTCTGTTGCGGTCTCACTAGTGATATTCCCATCATGAGGGCTGGGGTTACCACCAGCATTAGGTCGTGCACCAGACATGGTGAAGGTGTCAGGGGCCGAAACAAGCAGGAGAACCCAAAGAACTAGAATAAGAGTCGGTGTGCGGACTCGGTGGAGGACTAACTCGAATCCTACGCGGAAACTGAGGATGAAGGCCAACAAGTCTCTGAGATAAACGCCTTGGTGGTGCAATGATGATGACACAAACACGGAACAACGGAAAAAGAGACCGACAAGGGCAAGGAGGTGTAGGATCAACTGATTACAATGTCGAAACAACGACAGAGAGGTGCAGTATCAATTGATTTCAATGTTTTAGATTCTTTTATTGGCGGTGTAAACCAAGCCCTTTTTCGCTTAGGGTGTGTGTGTAAAGTGTGTAAATTTTAATTTTTAAACCCAGATGTTTGTAGAGAAAAAGAAAATTGTGTTGTATAGCTATAAATAAACCTGCAAAAACAAAAAATAAACAACTAATAACGCAATAATCTAAACCCAAGGAGGTGGTTCTCTCAACAACTAGTCTATAGGTGAGTAAAAAACTAATCAAAACACACTAAGAAAGTCAATAGATCTAACATCAAGAGGGACAAGGATCTAAAGGAGAAAATCTGCTGGAAAGTGGTGCAGAAAACAACAACAAATCAGAGGAAAATTTGCTATAAAAAGAGGTGGTGAAAGGCTATATCCTAGAGGGAAATAGAGTGAACCCTATAAGAAAACCCAAACAAAGCTAAATGAGGTGATTTGGATGGATAAAAAGCCGATCTAAAGCAGATCTGAAGGTGAGGTATCAGATCTAAAAAAATGGCTGAAGACTCTGAAATTTCAGATAACCTGCAACAGCAAAAACTCTTCCACAAAAAGTGGAGGGTACTGAAGCCGTAGGGGGCTAGGTTCCCACTTAGTTGAGAAAAATAGAACAAGTACAAGTCCAAAATGGGCGAAGACAGAGGTCAGACAACCTTGAATAGAGGCTCAAACAAACCCAAAAAAATTTCAGAAAAATCCCTGCAAAAAGTCCAGGTCGCAGTTTCTGACCTGTTTTCAGCAGAGGTCGCATTTTTTGGGCTAATTCCTACTTCCTAAAGCTCCAGGTCACAGTTTTTGGGCCAAAAAGTGCGACCTGCACTTCCGGCACTCTCGGTGGAAGATTTCAGAAAAAAATTGTCATCTCAGCCGCGGCTAATGTCTGTCACCTGTGGAATAGGTTCGAAAACACATGGAAGTTAGAATTTTTATCGTCTTAGGGTTCTATAGGTTAAAAAAAACATCAAGAAAAGCAAAAAAAAGGGGCTGAAGATAAATCCTAGGGTTTGAAGCAGCTGGATATGCAAGGATCAGAAAAACGATAGCGGCTGTAATCGTAAACATGTGTGGAGTCACCAGTTATTAGTATGAATCTTAATTCCAAGTGTATGAAAAAAGACCACTTTAGTTGTGCATAAAAAACAACCCTAACAGCAAATATGGCTGCCAATATCCTCAGTTCTGCAGTTAGGTGATCAAGATAAATGCTGCAAAAATCTAAATCTATGCATTAGAAGACATTAAGCAATATAAAAAACAACATTTACTCCATGCATCCAATAGACAAGACAAGAATATGTTGAATGAATTTTGTATTAATGGCACCTGGGAGGAAAACACAAGAGGGTGTTCTCTATTCTCCGCAATGGGATGGGTTCTTGTAAGTCCTCAGCACTTCAGATCTAAAACTCCTCTCTCTTCATGGTGTATAACACCCAGACAAAAATAGTAGCAAAATATGACTATGATGGCGGATCAATAGTTAGACCAAAAGTATAGATCTAGAGTGATCTTTAGGAAACAAAAGGTGATAAATGAATGGGAAAAACCTTCTATTTATAACAAAATATTGAGTTAGTCTAAATATTGGTGCATAATTAAAATATTATTAACCAAATAAAGATCCAACTTTTATGGAACATTTTATTATATTTGTTGGAGGGAAAAGGACTTTGACTTGGGTCAAATCCCTTTATTTGTAAATAATAAATAAATAAATGATTTATTTATCATTTTAAGGATGTGGTTGAGTGATAATCAAATAAATAATTATTTATTTAATTATTTAAAGGTGATTTAGTCATATTCAACAAATAATATTATTTAAATAAAGTTTAAATAATTATTCTTTAGGAAATAATAAGATAAATAATGATTTATCTAATTAATTTCTCTGTTTTGGGTTAAATATAACTAGGAATACTAATTAAATTTTTGTTTAACTAATTACTCCTTGAGGAGAATCAAAAAAATGTAGATTTATTTAATATTTCGTCATGGGGTTTCCTGTTTAGACCATAAACAACTTAATAAAGGTGGTTTACTAAGTTATTTTTTATAGTGAATGCAATTTTACTTAGGGTAAAATTGGTCTTACATGGTGTACTTGGGTCCATCTAATAGCAATAGTTTAGATGACCAAAAAATGGTGTGACACCTATTAACGTGAAGTGAGGAAGAATTGCAACATTGGAATTGACTTTGAATTATTAAGGAATCTCATGGTACCCATATATATGGATATTTTCTCAAGTATTAACCAATCACTCTAGTTATGTGTGAAATGGAAACACATTATTAGGAATAAAAAAAATATAGGATAGCAAAGGGGGTGGGTTGTGATGGGTGTTTTTCTTTTGCATGCAGGGTAGATTGAATTAATATTCTCTTGGATTATGGGAAAAACGTTTTACAACCTGTCATTTTTTATGCACTACTCAAAGGGATGGATCTCTCCAAAACATTACATATCTACAATCTCATCATTTAATGAACTCCAACAAAATTATATGGAATTTGAATCTAGGTACTTCTCCCATGGATCTAAATATTCAATCCATCTATAATGGAATCCAAGTTGGCTTACCTTCCTTTCTAAAAGTTCACTCATTTCACGTTCTTTTTGTTAACAATGGGTTACTGGATTACATGGAAAAATAAGTAGTTCATGGAACATGACGAACCCTGATGGTCAATATCTTCATTCCACTTCATCTGATTCTGCAAACTATATAATTATGTTTTTTTATGGCATCAATAACGAACACTTGGGTGTTTTGGAGGTTACCTTGTAGTGTTGTCTCATGCAAGGAATGATGCCATCCATTAAGAATCTTATCATGGAAAGATTTGGGATGTTCAGTATCACCATTTTGGATGAAACAAAAAAGATACATATGATTTAATGGTCCATCATGGGAAATGAATTAGTTTGATTTCACATCCTCTGTTCATGAGGCTTTCCAAATTAATGGCTCATGTGCGACCCTATTTAGGCTTATGGATTTTTGTTTGCAACATCATCATTCGATTTTGGATCTTTTCCCTCAATGTGAAATTGGGAGTATGTAAGGGGATGAGTTCTCTCATCATAGAGTTGGAATTGATGTTATATCAATAGGATCTAGGATGATTGGACTCCTAGACATCTAATTATGAAGATCTTGAACTGTAGGAACATGTCAATGTTCACCAAATTTGTGTGAACTAAATGACATCTTAGATAACCTCCACCATTGAAATTGTGGTCAGGTATCCACATGTAATTAAGAGATTGGATGGTGATATTTGCAACATTTAATGACAATTGGACGAGCTCTAGTAACCTGGGGGTGATGCTTCTCAATATCCTACCTCCTTGGAAAATTCAATTTGACAATTCATCCACTCCCTCCAGATATAAATTTAGCAGCTCCTCCTCTGAATAATGTAGTTTCTCTTGGTTCCATTCAATATTTTCTCGTAATATAGTTTTTGTATGCCCAAAAAAAATTCTTTGATATTAAATGTCTTTTATCTTGTGTATACCTATAGGGGCACCTCCTTTCTTGTAAATTAGATTATAATCAATCTACCATTTTTATTGAATTTGGAAATTATGTTCATCAGGACTAATCCCACTTCTACATGTGACATATATTTTACTCCTAAAAAATCCCTAGTTAGAATTAAAAAAAATAAACATAATGCTAAGTGGAATCTCATAATGTAATGTGCATGATTTTATTATTTTCATATGCTTTTAAATTTTTATTTACAAAATTTACATATAAATTATAACAAGGACTAATAAAATGGAATGAGATTTAAATGCTTACTTCTTAAACTACCCATTTCACTTACCTTCAATTACCCTTTCTTGATAGCTTATTTAAAATCCCCATGGATAAAAGAACATAAAGACTAATAAAATAGAATATGATTTAAATGGTTACATCTTAAACTACCCATTCCACTTACCTTCAATTACCATTTCTTGATAACTTTTTTAAAATCCCCCATAGAGAAAACAACATAAACATGCCCATGATTTCATATTAAACTATTTGGAATAATTGTGATAGCCACACTCTTTAAATGATAAAAATGCAATAAATCAAAATAAATCTAATTATACCGAGTCATTAACACATTTTGTCAAATTATTATTACTTCATGTCTAAACTAGATAAATACTTGATAAATAATGTTTAAATTTTAAACATTTCTCTAACAAAAAAAGCTATCTAATTATCTTGACTTTATATATATTTTTAATGATTTTGATAATTTGATTCACTTCATTATTTCTTTATATAATTTTTTTAATAATTTTGATAATTTGATTCACTTCATTATTTATTTTATTTCTTTTATTTTTATTATTATTAGTTTCAATAAATAAAATAATTTTCACCAAGAATTTTCACAAATTTCTCATTCCCCTCTATTCAAATCTATAAATTACCACTCCATTTTCTACCTTCACATTTGACATTTATTTTGAGACTTATGCCTAAGTTCATGAAATACTCCAATATAAGTTACAAGAAGATGTTCTCCATGGTATATGGTGGTGGGGTGTAGCATACTACCACACTTTACACATAAATAAATAAAATTTAAACTAACCTTTAACTTTTGGTCTACATCTCTAAACACTTTTATCTTGATTAACTTCATGATTCCAATCACCATTATTGTTTTATTACTACGCAAAATTCATATTTAAATTTACATATAATAACCCTTATGATTGTTCAGATAATAAAATAAATTATAGAAGTCTCATAAAGGGATAATTACCCATCCCAAGTTCTGAGATGAGATCTTGTCATCGTATCTGCACTGGTAAACTGAACGCACTATATGTGTACCACTATAAGATCTGGAAATTAATTGGCATTTCGTTTTTCATTAAAGTTACACTTAATAATTTTTGGATACTTTAATCATCCAGCTAGGGTTTAATGCTTTGATATGGTAATCTTACAAATGGAATGAAATTATTTGATTTAACCTGCACCACTTGGTAGGTAGACAGTTGTAGACATTTCCTCCGTTGATTTACATAGGAAAATATCTATGGTCGTAATACATTTTAGGGTTTGGGTTAGTTATGGTAATGATTACCCTAACCCTAACCATCCCCATTCATTTCTTAGGTTACCGCTACAGAGCTCTGCAAGTTCATTTCCATGGACATCGTGTCATATGTTTCTAACCAGTTTCATTCTTGTTTTGTTCTAGAAATACTTAACAGATGGTAGGTTTCTCATCTCATTGCTTAACGCCATGTTCTTTGGTGTGTTTATATTTGGTTAGTCTCTGCCTCTGAGTATTCTGCAAGGATTCCTCTTTTGCTTCGTTATGTTCCTTGTTGGCCTCATTCTCCAGATCAGTTTCTGGTTGTTTTATACTTATCTCTTATTTGTTTTCTGGTCAAAAAAACTATAATTTTGTTGCTTTATCTATTTTCTTTGGCCGAAGCAAGTATTTCAGTCTCTCCATACCGAAATATGTATCACTATTTCCTCACGGCTCCCTCGAAGACTCTCACAGGTTATGGGGGGATAATTTTTATGTATAAGCAAGTATGTACTAAATTGCCTCTCTGCTACTTATTCGAATATGACATGGTATATATTCTTTTGTTAATTCATAGGGTATCTTCATCCCATTTCCATGGAATAAATATTTATACAGGTAAGGCTATACGCCTTACCACTTTTCCTATGTCTCGTTTAGTCATTTTCTTATAATCTGAATTCCTGACGGTTTCTCATTCTTGTTTTATTTGCACAAGTATGCTCGACCACCCAAATCTATGCATTGAGGTTCCTCTAATTTTCCTGTTTTGATTCCCTACTGACTCGATCAATTCTATTCCCAGCTACTCTCCTCCATTGATGGGTATTGTTAAATCCGTCCAGCTTCAAACTAGTTAACGGATTTTGTTTTGGGGTTTTGCTATGGGTTTTAGCATTAAGGCCTCACACCGCCATTCCCAATTTTCAATCCTTCTCTAGTTTAAATTTTACGACCTATGACCAATTTAGCAATTGTCATTGGCAAGACTTTTCAAAAATGTAATTGTACAGTTTCATGCTAATTTTATGGTATTTGGCCCCCGAGGCCCTTAATTCTAGGGTTCCAGCATTTGACTTAAACTTGTTAAGTTAACCTTATACTATCAACGCTTGAGTTTATGCAGTTCTACATTTGCATGTCCGAATGATTATCATCTTTCTCGGGTTTATGAATTTGAAAAAGGAATTGCAATATTTCTATCTTTTTCAGTTCCGCCATTTTCATTTATGCTAATACAAAAAAAAAATCGCCACCTTGGTTTGCAAAGTTCTATTGCTTATGTAACTTCGTTATTTCTAGTATGAAATAAAAATTACAATGATAGATGTCTCCTAGATTGAATATCTCTATGTACATTTTTCTGGTTCCTTTTTACTATCTTTTATTCCTAAAAACTTTGTTTCCATGAATGACCCAACTCAAGATTTGTTTATAATGATAACTGTCAACTCCAGGGTTACTTGTGTCTTTTACATTTTGTTTATGTTATTTTTCTCCAGATATCCTACTATCTCATAATATGGTTATATTTACGTACTTTTTCAAATGTTTTCTACAAATTTTGCTTTCTGTGCATTTAGGGTTCCGCATTTACTTTGTGTTAAATTTTGTTTCTCCAGAAGAATGTTCGGACCATTTTGTCCATGTTTATCATAGTTGCGGAGAACAACCTACTAGGAGCCTTTGTCATGATCGCTTTGAGTTAACAATTATCTATTGATAGATACAAAAGAGTAGCTTATAACTCCATTTGAATCATATTCTATTTAACACATATTCTGTTAATTTTAAGATAGAACCTAGACAAGAAGTTCAATTATTTAAGGAGAATAACTAGAAGTTTTCCTCATTCCATAAATAATTTATAGTAATAACCACGGTCCATGAAAGGTAACTAGTTACTCGTTCATAATCAATAGAAATCAATTACTTATTTGACTTTCAGATACTATTTATGATATCCTCCATTCCTCGAGAGAGGCAATTACGTCCTCGTCTCTCCCCCGTGCTAAACACCTGAGTTAAGTGATTTGACAACAATTCTATAAGAGACCTCGGGACTACCAGTCCAGCCTTCTTTTCCAGGAATTTCAGAAATCGAAGTAATTCCACTAGTCTCTACCATCTCAGGAATTCTTCACTCAATTTCCTCTCCTTAGTTACCAGACAGAACCCCTCTCCCTCACTGGGATGTAACTTTATCCTCAGAGGATAGGGTAACTGTCTGAACCATTTTTATGTTCAGCTACTTCTCAATTCTTGGAATACTTTTACATTAGCCTTTTACCTTTTTATGGAACCACTTTCCAAAATTAAGTTTTTATTTAATCAAACAAAATTAATTTCTATTTATCCAGTAATAATTCTCAAGAAAATAATAAATATCTTAGTTTCCTTAACATAAAATAATGTAACCATTAGTTGGAACTTAAGCCATTTGTCGCAACTTTCCCCTTTAGAGGTAAACACCATCCTTAGTGTTTCATTCTACTTCAGAAAATATTTTTGGGTAGGCTTCCTGAAAAAATCCCTCATCTTCCCAGGTAGCCTCATCCGAGATGAAGTGTTTCCATTTCACTTTAACCTGGGTGATGGTTCGCTTCTAGAGCATGATTTATATTCGATCGATTATACGCTGAGGCTCGACCAGAAACTCGTCTTCTAGATTAACCTGCAATCAACAAACTTTGAGTTAATTTCTCATAAACTTTAATATTTCAAGGTAGGATTTATATTCATAACCTACCTGAATACTTTGCGAGTGGATTACATGCTTCGGGTCATGCATGTATGGATTTAATAAGGGTACATGAAACACATTTTGTACCCAGATATGGCTAGGTAGGGCCAATCGGTATGCCACAGGTCCCACCGTTTCGAATATATGAAAAGGCCCACAAAACTTGGGAGCCAATTTGGCACAAGAGGCCCACCTTAGTGTGATCTTTTTTGGTTTAATCCTCACATACACATGGTCACCCACTTCAAACTCACGATAAGTCCTTTTTTTATCTGCATACACTTTTTGTCTATCTTGAGCTGCCTTCAAATTTTTTCCGATCTTTCTTACCTCTGACTCCATTTCCGCTAACATTTCTGGTCCAAGCATCAGCTCGGTTTCAGGGTTGCTCCAATTAATCAGAGTACGATATTGTCGTCTGTATAATGCTTTTAACGGACTCATCTTAAGAGATTCATGATAACCATTATTGTACACGAACTCTAATAAATGCATATATTATTCCCATCTTGTTGGTTGCTGCATTACGTACATGCGTAACATATCCTACAAGATCCGATTCACTCGTCCAGATTGCCCATCTGTCCGTGGATGGTAAGTAGTGCTGAAATTAATTTGGGTTCCCAAACCTGTGAATAGAATTTTCGAGAATGCTGAAGAAAACTTCACATCCTTGTCGGATATGCTAGTCTTTGGGATACCATGCAGTATAAAGATTTCTTGCATAAATACGTCTTCTATTTGCACTATTTTGTACGTGGACTGCACTGGTATGAAGTGTGTTTCATTTCTTAGTCAATATACCACTACCATAATGGAGTCATGATGCTTCCTTGACTTTGGAAAACCAGTAATGAAGTCTAAAGATATAACCTCTCAATTCCATTCAAGTATCGGTATAGACTGCATCAATCCAACTAGAAGTCGATGTTCCACCTTCACTTGCTGCACTCCAAACATTTGTTTAAATATTCTGCAATATCTCTTCACATACCTGGCTAGAAGTAGTTCTTTATAGTTGCTGTTAGCATTTTCCGATACCTAGGATGTCCTGAGTAGTTACTCCAGTGGTACTCATTCAAGATCAATTATTTCAAATCTGTTCAATTTGGAACATAAATCCTCTCCTTAAAAGTTAATAAATAATCCTTGCTAAAGCCATAATCAATAGATTTTTCTCTTTTTTTGGCCTCTTCCGCTTGCTGCCACACAAATTGGTACTCAGGATCCTTCTGGGATTCTGTTTTTATTTTATCTAGAAACTTGCATTCAATCTAGTTGTAATACAATTCATAAAAACCATGCAAATCTCTACTCAAGGCATCCACTGCTCTATTTTCCTTACCCTTCACATGTTTCATATCAATGTCAAACTCGCTTAGGAAGGCACTCCATATTTCCTGGCAAGAGTTAAGATTAGCTTGCTTAAAATAACTAGTTAGGCTGCTATGATCGATTTTTAATATAAATCTCTTTCCTAGCAAGTAGTGCCTCCATAATCGGAGCACGTGCACTACTGTTGTTAGCTCCAAATCATAAGCTGAATATTGCTGCTCATGCTCTTTTAACTTTTGTGATTCATAAGCAACTACTTTACCCTCCTGCGACAAGATCACCCCAACTCCTTCTTTACACGCATCTGTACAAACCTAAAAGTCTTTATTGGGGTCAGCTACTCTCAACACTGGAGCAGTAGTCAATAGGAGCTTTAAAATTTAAAAACTATCTTGAAAATCTTTCGTCCATTTAAATAATTTTCCCTTGCTTTATAAGGAGGTAATCGGAAAAACAATATTTGAGAATCCTTCAATGAACCAGCAATAATAACCTGCCAAACCCATAAAGGATCGAATGTCTTCCAGATTTTGGGGTACCCTCCATTCCCTAATCATCTTACTTTTCTCTGGATTTCTCTCAGCAAAAATAACGTGACCAAGGTACTGAATCTCTTCTTTGAATAAATCACACTTGTCAAACTTAGCATACAATTTATGCTTCCGTAACATTTCCAGCACTATCCTTAAGTTCTCCTTATGTTCTTCCACATTCTTCGAATAGATTAACATGTAATCAATAAATATCAACAAAAAACTGTCCATAAATGGGTGAAATATACCATGCATCAACCTCATAAATGTTGATGTTGCATTAGTCAACCCGAATTGTAACACCACAAATTGGTAGTGCCTGTATCTGGTATGGAAAGATGTTTTGTATATATCTTCATCTTTTATCCGAATCTAGTGGTATCCTAACCTTAAGTCTATCTTTGAAAACAAAGTGGCCCCCTTTACCTGGTTAAACAATTCATCAATACGCGGTAGTGGGTATTTATTTTTTATGGTCAACTTATTAAGTTGTCGATAGTCCATGCACATTCGCATGGTGTTGTTCTTTTTCTTCACAAACAGCATCGGTGCTCCCCAAGGGGATACACTTGGTCGGATATACCCTTTATCCAAAAATTATTGTAAATGCACCTTCATTTCATTCAATTCTAGTACACTCATTCAATAAGGTGCCCTTGAAATTGGTGAGGCCCCAGACATCAGCTCGATAGTAAAATCAATATCCCTTCTAAGTGGAAATCCTAGTACTTCATCTGGAAATATGTCCATAAAATCATGCACTACTGGAATGTTTTCCATCATCAGAGTCTTTTCCTTGGAATTATTAAAACCTACTTGAATGGCATATATCTGGCATCCTTTCCTCATGAACTTACTCATTTGAGAGGCTGTCATAGGACGCAGCTGTAGGGGTTTCTTTATTCCTTGAATTTTCTTACGAGTTCCATATTACATTATGTAATATATAACTTTTTCCTTACAATCCACTAATTTCCAGTGCTTCTCCAACTAATCCTTGTTGAGTAGCACATCGTAGGATCCCAGGGGTAATATATTCAAGTCCAAAGTTAGCTGTTGTTCACTAATTTCCAGTGTACAGTTCAGAATTTTGGCACAAAATTTTCTCTTTTCTCCCGTGGCTAACTGTTCCAGCCATGGATTCCTGAATTTCTGACTTTGAAATTTACATATTTCAACTAATTTGGGACTTATGTAGCTTAAAATTTCACTTGGGTCTACCAAAATAGAAACAGGTCGAGAGAGTAACTTACCTTCCAACTCTATCATCATTGGTTGGTAATCTTCCTGACAATCTTCCAATGTTGTGTTAATTTTGGGTACATTTATGGCTACATCTCCCACTATAGAGGCTTGTTGTAAATTGGTAACTGCCTCGCTCCTCCCTCATTGCAGACAATTCTTGCAACAATGAGCCTCCCCACACCCCCGGCACTGTAGGGGTGGTTTATGATTTTTTGCTTGGTCTAGCTTGCTGGAAGCTTCTGTGGGTTTATCTTCTGCAGGCCACCAGATTATTTGATGGTTTCTACCAAACTGTTTACCTATTGAACTTATGGCAGCATTCTTAAAATTATTGGTTCTATTTTTCTTGAAATTTGAACTGCCTTTATGTTCTTTCTTTGACTTCCAGCTTTTACCCAGCTCTCCTTTTACCTTAGATTGCTTATAGCACATTCTTTCCTTCTGAATCGCCATGTCCATAGTTCTGGGATTCATGAACTCAATTCGCTCCTTCATGTGAGTCGGAAAACTGCTCAAGAACCAAATATGTTGAACTTTAGCCTTTTCATCCCTTAGATAAGGAACGTAGCGAAGCAAAGAAGTGAACTTGGCTATGTATTCATCCAACGTCAATTGACCCAACTTTAAATCATGAAAATCTCTAGATTTTTTGTCATAGAAGCGCTCAATTAAGTACTTATCTTTCAAATATTGCTCGAATGAATCCCAAGTTACATCTTGATATTCTATGTTTCGGACATTCTTAGCTTCCTCCCACCATAGTGTTGCCTCCTCCCTCAACTGATAGATGGCCAATATGGCTTTAATATTGCTGCTATACTCATAGACTTGAAAATACTGGTTCATATTTATCAACCCTGCTTCAGCCACCTCCTCCACTTCTCCATCAAACGTAGGTGGTTTTATCTTTCGAAACTCACCCTACAGCTCCACTTTCTGCTTCTTAACTTCTTGTTGTTCCATCACATTGCCTGACTCAGCACACTACAAGGAAAATACCCTCTAGAGGAGGTTATAAAGGAGGATTTTAGTGTTATAAAATTGACAAAAATTGTCAAAAAAACATATGCTACCGCATCCGTTTCTCGTAACGGAGGTTTTGGCGGAGCTTTTAACGGAAATTTAACACAACTAAAAAAAAATGGGTGGTCGAAGGTTATTACGGATGTTTTTTCATCAGTTCTCTTATCAGGTTTTAACACACTGATGCGTATCGGTAGACAACGCACCAGAGCAGTCGAAGGAGAATGCATCGGGCCGTTAAGGAAAACAACAGCACTGAGCCTAGTGTTGGTGATACAATGCATGGGGCCGTTCTAATTGGTCTTGGGATTTGAGCAGTGCCCATAAGTCATATAGCGCACCAGTGCATGTATCTTTATGAGGCACCGGTGCTCCGTATCATAGAAAGGAACCGAGATTTATAATTGGTATCGTTATTCATGTGGTGCACATGGCATATACAAATGCAACGGTGCTTATAGATACATAAACACTCCGGTGCGTAGTATCACACAAACACACCGATATTTATAACTGGAATCGGTATTAGTGCGGTGCCCATAGAATAGACACATAAACGCACCGGTTTTCATTTTGTTTTTTTAGAAACACACACCTCTGACAGTCCAATTATTGTGATTGTTTTAAATTCATTATTCATCAAAAATCAACACATCTTATAACAATATTCATATTAATTACATTTTTATTAATGCATTTGAATGTGTTGTTTGGATTAATTTGTTATATCATATCAGAATTATTGTGGTTTTTTAAAATTCATTATTCATCAAAAGTAGACATATATATATAATCTTATAATAATATTCATATGAATTAATTTTTTATTGTTGCATTTGAGAACGACAATGGAGAATGCAACAGAATAAATTAAAACATATTTTGTGATTATATATATATATATATGAATAAGACAGCCTTTATCATACAAAATGGAACAATTATTCGTATCCCTTTGCCTTTCAATTGGGACACAATGTCCATTACATTAAACAAAATGTCTGATTTCACAGACATATTTCAAAAAATAAAATGCCTTGCTTTGATATCCAAGTTACATAGTGATCATCATTCTTCACTTGAACTACTGTCACTGCTAGAGCTACTTCCATGACTTGGGTTATTTTCAGGAATGTTGTGTTCACAACATTAATTTCTTTCTTTTTCTTCACTTTCCATCTACAAACATAAACATAAACTGAAATTAGTGTATATACATTGGTGAGAATAATGAAAATTCCAATATTAAATAATATACATCAATGTAAATCAAAAAGAAAAATGGCGTACCATAGCAACAATTGACTCATAAACTATACACATTCTTTCAAAACCATGTACCATGCCATCTTTCAAAATTTCATCTGTTGGTGTAGTTCCATACTTTGTTTCCTGCAAGTTTTATACCCCATAATAAATCATATATTTAATATAAAAGATGTTTTTTTTCTATTAATTATAGACAGAGCTAATTAAAACAAGATCGATAGATTCTTACAAATTCCACAATTAAATTCCGATATGCCAACATATACTCACAACCCATATTTAACCCAATTTCAATAAATTCGTCTGATGGTTCTTCTTTGTATGTTAGCACCTGTTTGAAGACATTCAATGATGATTTTTGTAAAACAACTTAAAAAATACAAAAATGAAATCTAGTTAAGTTGTTATAAGGAAGTAACAATTACTCACAAACTTAGAGATCAACCATTTTCTTCCTTGTCATCCTATTTTATGTGCTGAATGGGTTTCATTTTCTTTTCTTTTCTACAAGAAAATTTTTGAAAATTAATATTTAATGCTAAATTGTTTATTTATTGTACCTAATGATCGAAAAATTCAATGATTACATATTACATTTGAAGCACGTTGTTGTATTCGTTCCACTAGATCCCTCAAACTTTTGTAAAAGTTTTTCCCCCTTTTGTTAACTTCCACCACCACTCCAGATGAGCCAAAGAGCAATTCATTTTCATTTGCATGTTCTATTTTTTTCCTTTTCTTAGAACAAAATTCCTTTCCTAGGTTGTTGGTCCCTGAAGAACATTAAACAGATGTGAATTAGTAGACTGTTTGACACATGTTATCTAATAATTTTAAGTATATTATTAATGATAATTAAAAAAAGAAACTCATATTGGATCGATAGTATTGTTTCATTCACCTGATTCATCTTTTTGCAATTTTTCCATTAAACTTTTACGCTCTTCTAGTCGTAGATCAGAAATAATCATATCGAGCTTCATCATTTTGTGGCTCTGCATGATACACAGTAAACAATACATATTAGTTAAAGTTACATATAGTTCAAAAATAATATTTTTTATAAAGAATTTACAAAGAACTTGCCTTTTTTGC